>BMAW01010989.1:138094-217852 GCA_019974015.1 Nephila pilipes | reverse complement strand
TTTTTTTTTTTTACTCAGTTTCTATCCTATAAAAGAGATAAGAACATTCTACAACATACCAAAACATAGATACAATAGTTACCAATCACAAAAGCTCACGCATCTGGCTAAAAGATACATGCCAGGTGTATGGACACACCCTCTTGTCATTCTCACCCTTTTGCAATAAGCAGGTGCACTACATCTCCTTATACAATTCTTTTATAACTGAAAAATGTTGGGTTGAAGTAATAGAGAAGACAATTATCTTGTTCGGGTCAGCTATTACCACCCTGGTAGTTCTAGGTATACAAACTTGTAAATAAAATAAAGTTCCTTAGAATTCAATTAAATTATTTTTAAGACATTAGACTGACTATTCAGGAAATGTCAAAAAAATTAGAAAGCTTAATTTTGAAATGCAACTGTGAAACGAACTAAAACTCAGGTTTTGGGTCACAGATGACTCGCCTCAGTAATTCGGTTTAATACTTTTTTTCCCAAATTTTAAGCGCCCAAGACACGGCATTTCTTAAACGGATTCGCATATATATGCCACATATTTAGTTATTTTTCTTCATTTTCCAAGTTTGAATGTATTCTTATCTATAACTTAAAAGGATCCAAATTGATTCAAAATGTTATTTTCAAAACATAATAAATTATGAAAGAAGCAGCCGAAACTGAAACAGATTTCGTGATCAGTCTGTAACTCAATTTCCTGGTTTGTAGTTCACGGTTCCTATTACGATCTACAAATCAATCGAAACAGCGAATGGAAAAGCTGATAAAAAAATATATAGGTAATAAACAGCACGAAATAACACTTGTTAAGAAATTTTTTTGTTTGAAAAGTGCATCATTATCATGTTCTTTAATCTTTTAAGTTGTTAACTAATTTCGAGTTGACTTGTTAACTAATTCCGGTCGTCAGATGTTTTCGTCACTTTGAGGGACCGTTTTTCATCCCCATGGTGAAGTTAATTGACCTTGAATGATAGGCCAGGATCTAATTACGCAACTTTCAGTCCAGATAACTTGTCCTATAATTAACAAACCTATAATTATTGACCCCGCAAAAGATTCCAGCCCGGTCTGTTATGAAGCGTTTTTAAATCCCGTCGTTGTTTAAAAGTCACCAAATATTCCCCACTCTTCTATCATTATCATCGCAATTGTATGAAATACTCAGAAGGAACATTTTTTTAAAGTTGTTGACAGACTTGATGAACGATATTTAGAGTTGTATCAGATATTTATATGTTGTATTGAGTGTCGCTTGGATAGTTTTCTTTACGTCATTGGTAGTCTGTAGTTCAGATGTCGGGTCTATTTGATACATGCGTCTTAATCAGTTACATCAATATTCGTGATTTTCTTATGAGTGACTGTCTTGTTGGATATACAAAAGCAAGTTTGCAACGGGAGTATATGCAACCACACACACACACACACATTAGCTGGCTTTCAAATCCATATTCACTTCAACGTAAATGTTTTTTTGACATTGTTGGAGAATTGATTTTCACCCCGTAGCGAAGAGGTCGATTGACCTTGGTGACGATAATCCCAATCTTTGGATCTGAAAGAAACATGCCCAATTGTCTTTGTCAACGCCTTTGGTAACTCAACCGAAAAGAGATTCCCTCTGGTGGGTCATTTATTACGGGATTTTAACTCCTGTGAAGTTGAAAAGAAGCACTGTATAAGAAAAAAAAATCATATATATAGGTCAGAAATGATTATTTGCAGATATTGAAAATAATTTCTCCCCCTTGTTGACTAGAATACGCATATATTTGTAGAGCTCTCTTCTGAATCTTGTCTTTACATTAGAAGGAGTAAAAAAAATAATCTGCAAACACCCATCATCCACAACCATTCCTGCTGCGATTATCATTCGTTTGGCATGCTTACTGCACACTTTTGGGGATTGTCGTGGCAATTTCTTTTTTCAGATAATTCTTCAAATTTAAATAGAAATGCTGCTTGTCGGGGGCATTTAATTTTTGTAAAATAAGTAATATCAAAACTATATTAATTCGAAACAGTTAATAAGTGAAATTTAGTTATTTTCATCGATTAAGCATGAAAAACGTGTTTATATTCTAATCAACAAGCGGTATTAACCCTTTCAGAGGGGGTATATTTTTATACCACATATTTAGCAGCCTAAGAATCTCTGTAAAATATCTTTTTCCCGCACATTTATCTTCAAATGGAAACTTATAGTGTTATTTACTTAAATTAAATGGCACAACCATGCAGAATAATTATAAAAATTATTGCTTTGAATCTAATGTTCCTAACAAGTGGTTGTTTTATCCCTTATAGGAATGTTTCTGAAATGAATTGAAAATTTTTATTTCATCAGCTGATCAATCTAAATACTTGAAACTTATGTAAATATTGCTAATTACAGAAAACAAAATGTATAAAGTATTCATTTCATACTTCAAACTAAGCGGTATAAAATTTATACCACCGCCCACACAGAGGGTTAGAGATGGCAGAATTTAAATTTTCGAATCAGACTGATATGTGACAGTTTACTTTATTACAGTGAAAAATAGTCGTAAACATGTTACAAAGTGCCAATGAGGCAAAAATATGACCAAAGAAAAGACATTTAAAACAGGAAAAAAAGTTCTATGCAAAGTTTTGCAAAGAACAGATTTAGCCACTTAAAGTGAATTTTTTCTATAATTATTTTTTAATCTACTCATTTAAATAAAAGAATTAAAAGTAAACGATCAAATGTAGAGAAATGGATAGTAGTAAACTTTTCCGATATTAAAATTAAACGATACGATAAATTCTTAAATGGAATACATATCAGCTGCGTGCAATTAAAATTAAAGCTAACGAAACATTATTAAATTGAATGTATTTCAGGTAAATGTAATAAAAAATGAAGCAAACGATTAAAAAAAATTGAAAAGTGATCAACTAAAACAATAGCCCTTTGGACTGCTATTAAAAGTTTATCGACGCTGTGTGTGTCCACGAAAATACAACTAACAAAAGCCCAAGGGGTAAAAAAGGATTTCTCAAAACCAGAATTGTTGCAAAATAATTTAACAAAGAGAAGACGGAGGGAGATTCTACGAAGGCGTCTAGGATAGAACTGGCTGGAGACAGCAGATTAGGGACGTTGTTTATAGACATGAGACTTACAAAAAATAAGTGATATAGCATAGTGTTATCATGAGATAAAAAAAAAAGACGATAAGCTGCCGACAATTGAGGGACGACAGTAGGGTTTCATTGCCTCTAGCGATGGACGTTATCAAAGAATCTAAGGAAACGAAGATGTAAATCATTGAAGAAAGGGATAACAAAAGATACAATACGGCTAAAGATACAAGACGCTTTGTAAGAAGAACAGGACCCTCAGCGTTAGGCACTAGATGTGAATCTTGAAAGAAAAGGATGATTCCTTATACACTGAAAAGATCTAGGAATACCGCTTTAGAAGTGATTAAAAGGAAAGAAAATAATTTAATATACATACCATAAATACTTCAGAATAAGGAGGGCTGACCCTTTTTTTTTTTTTTTTTTTTTAAAAAAAAAAAAAAAAAAATTAAAGAGGGGATTTTTAAAAATTAAAAAAAATGTAGGTTGCCTTTTTTTTTTTTTTTTTTTTTGACACATCTATCCATCACATATATGAGAGGGTATGTTTCGAATGCAAACAATTACCATAGACGGCTGGTTTTTGAACTCTTACGGATCTATTCTTACTTTTAATTTTATTTAAAGTAGCTTTAGAATCTAGCTTTAATTAATTTTTAAATATATATTATTTTTAAAAGAATGCCTACACGGGGACTTTATTTGGGTTGATTGAAAAAAAAAACTTGTTTTATTTAAAGAGCTGATGGATCGTAGTTATGTTCAGAAACAAAGGCGGAAGAAAATATCTTTACAGTAACATAAATGCAATAAAAAATATGCTTTATTTTAATAAAAACTGTATATGCATTTCTACTAAATTTGGTTTATTAAGTATATATATTAATTTAATCATTAAAATGTAGGAAAATCATTTTTATATATAAATTTATACTTAAATTAATTAACATATTTTCGCAAAAATTATCAGTCTGAGTAATAAAAAAAAAACATCATAAAGTTCTCATTTTTTCAAAAGTGTTTTGTGATCCTAATTAATCCTGAATTAACTAAAATAATGTACTTTTTTTTTATGAAAGTATTTATTATTTCTTCGAAGGAATTCGAAACAGAAAGTGAACAAATAAGATGTCCTAGAAGGAGGTGGTATATTATATATACTGGGTTTTAAAAATTAGGAAATAAATAAAAATTAATTTTACCGCTTGATATTGTGTCCTTTTAGCATTATTAATTCATATCAGTTGAATTTTAACTAGAATTTAATGCTTTTTATATACCGCCCCTAATAGGGTTAATTGCATTTTAGAGTGCAAATATATATCAAAGCTAAATTTATAATTGTTATATTTATTTGATATAAATAGTGAGACTGTTCATTTATTATACCCATTCATGTATTTGAGTTTACAGAGATGGAATTTTATAGCATTAAATCTTATTTTGAAGTTCTTTCTCTTAGATCTATGTTTCTCTCTTTTTAATTTTTAAAACTTATTGACATTTTTAGAAAAAATCTTTTATTTTTAGAGTATATTTTAGAAAAAAGAGTTTTATCAAAGAATCACTTTTTCAAGAACTTTAAGAAGAATCAAGAAGAAATTTATCAAAGAATCTAAGTAAACTAAGATGTAAATCATTGAAGAAAAGTATTTCAAAATATGCAAAGAGTTACCCGCTTTGTAAGAAGAACAGAGCTCTCAGCGTTAGGACACCATATGTGAGTCTTGAAAGAAAGGAGGATTCCTTCTAAAATAAAAAGATCTAGGAATACCATTTTAGTGGTGATAAAAAGGAAAGAAAAATAATTGAGAAAACATCTCGTAAATACTTCAGAATAAGGAGGGTTGACCTTTTTTTATTTATTTATTTTTTGTGACACATCTGTTCATCATATATGTGAGATGATATATTTCGAATGCGAAAAACTATTGTGGATGGATGGTTTTTGAGTTCTTAAGGATGTACGCTTACTCTTAATTTTATTTAAAGTAGCCTTATAATCTAGTTTTAATTAATTTTTAAATACATATATTTCTAAAAAATATCATTAAAAGAATGCCTTTCGATTGAAAAAAAATTGTTTTGTTTAAAGAGCTCCCTTTTGATGGATCGGAATTACCTTCGGAAACAAGCGAGGAAGAAAATATCTTTACAGTATATGCAATTAAATACATGCCTTATTTTAAATAAAATTGTTTATACATTTCTTCTAAATGTGCTTTATTAAATTTATAATAAAGTTTTATCATTAAGTTATGAAAATCATACATGTAAAAAAAAGTTATTTTTGAATTAGCTAACACATTTTCTCTCAAATTATCATTCTTAATACAATACCATAAAGTTCACATTTTTTCAAAAGTGTTTTGTAAGCCTAATATTTCCCAAATTAAGTAAAATAATGCACTTTCTTATGAAAATATTTATCATTTCTTCGAAGGATTACGAAACAACGAATGTACAAATAAGATGTCCTAGGAGGGGGGTATATTATTTATACTGGGTCTTATATAAAAATCAGGAAATAAATAAAAAATAATTTTACCGCTTGATATTGTGTCCTTTTAACATTATTAATTAATATCAGATGAATTTTGACTAAAATTTAATTTTTTTATACACCGCCCCTCGAAGGGTTATACCCATTTTAACTCAGCAAATTTATTAAGCAGTTTTTACCTTGTCTTTCACTAAGTAAAATTACACAAAAACATATTTTTTTGATTTGATTAAATTGAATTAATAAGTACTTCCCCAGAATTTACCTTTGTCACTATTTTGGCTATTCAATTGAATTTTACAATAATTTTCAAGAACTGTTCCGTTTACATTTTTGCACAGAATTTAAGATTTTATTTTAATTCGCTTTTGTTTCCTTCGAAAACATGGATAAATTTTCCATTAAATTACCGTAACTAATTTTTTCGAAATATTCATTTTTTTTTTTTTTTTTTTTTTTTTTTTTTTTACTGAACGACAATTAGTTCTTTATCTGTAGTCTAGATCAGAGTTCGCCAACTCGCGGTTCAAAGTCACTGTCTGGCACGAATGAGTCCTAATAGTTTCGGTTGTGATTGTTTGTTGATGTAGCTCTGAGAATCATCAACACGAGAGCTATTGACGAAGGACCTCGTAATTTTGAGCATCGGTCAAGTGACGAGGACGACACCTGAATTGGCACTTCCCTCTCCTAACTTCCACACCTCGCCAACGGGAAGACTTTGAACTTCGACAGATTTAACGAGCATCAGCCCTGCCTACATGGTGGGTCTTTAATAGCATCAGAGCTTGTACCAACGACTCGATAAAAACCATCGGGTATGAGTCCGTGACCATGACCAATAGGCTACCGCTACTACGTCCTAATAGGGGCACGCAAAGACTTCTTGAAAAAATGTTAAAAATCTGAAAAATAATAACGTCTTCAGGAACACTATCAAAATCCGTAGAAATTCCACTCATACGATATTGAGTCAAATCGTCCCGAAGAACGGCACGGTCTAACTCTAGTTCAACGATGCGTTGCAGAGCACTGTTACGAGACGGGAACAATGTTTTTAGTTGCTATGCTGTGAATCATTGCACCCGCACATATGCAAGTTGCTCTTTGTCCATTGGCGTGATTGGTGAAAACGAGTGCAACGCTCTATTTCTGTGGCTCAGTTGATATTAAACAGCCGTGCAAGCAGTTCAGATTTTTTAAAATTTTCTTAAATTTTTATGTCGTGGATCGTTTTAAAAATTTTACTTTTACCAAGCCCATGAGTAAATCTTTTAACATCGAAAAGAAAATGTGAAGATATTGTGATTTGTGAATTTTAATATTGTACAGGAAGAGAATTTTTGTTTGTCAACAAAATGCTTCCAAGCTTGTTTGTTTGATATGTGCCATAATTAATTTAATCTGGACCGACATTTTAAAACGCGGCATAGTTATTTCAACAATATATATCTTGTCAATTCACTCTCGTGAACTAATTTTATCAATAAAAAAGAAATCAATGGTCGGCCAACACTCCTTGTTCTAGAAAAGGAATGGAAACTATGATGAAGCTTCGTATGAACTTTTTTGTTTCTGATGGAAAAGAGATAAAAAAAAAAAAAAATAGCCTGTTAATATTTGCCCAAACTGTCGGTGTTATAAAGGTAAAAAATGTGGTCGATAAAGTAGCTTAGTCTTGAAATATCGTCATGCGGGCAGATGAATGTTGGCACACAAATTTTTTCTGGACTACAATATAACAAAGGCTTTTCACTAGCTTTGAATGACATTTGTGATATCATAAACGATGCGTAGTGAAGAATATTTGTGCATTGTTCAAACGGTAATTTAAGTATCGAGGAAGAACTTCTTGATTTGCATCAACTAGTTTTAATTGCAGGCGAGGATATAATTGAAGGAATTAAAAGTATAATTGAATTTAACAAAGTAGGTTGGGCAAAATTAGACTTTGTTTTCCCTGAAGGTGCGTCTTGCATGGTTCGTGGATGAGGTTTTATTGCGTTACTCGAAAATTGTTTGGGAAGAAAAAGCTTAAGTAGCACTGTATTATCCATCGAGAAATTCTATATGCGACGGCTTTAAACTTTCTTTTTGTTGTTAATCTTGTAGTGAACTGTATCAACAAAATACGAGCTCTGAATCGACAACGATTTCGAAGGTGTTTACCGGAAAAAACGGAAGATGATGGCGAGTTAATCCTTCATTCCTTTCCTCTTGCAATATTTTCAAATTTGGAGGGAGTGGGTTTTAAAATATCTGGACGAAAGCCATAAACAACTCAATATGTGCCTGATACTCAAGAACAGAGACTGGCTATGGAATTCAGCATTTTTCACCGATATTATGGTGTTTTTAAATACTTTAATTTATGTTACATGTAAAAGATATTATTTTTCCTTCCCTAGTTAGTCATATATCTCCTTTTGTGAGCAAACTTTTGCTTTTTCGTTGCCGTTTTGAAGAGAAAAAAATTTACACTTTTCACATTAATGCAGGAAGTAGCTACCAAGACAATAATGCTTCGAACTATGACAGATTTAAAAATTTAATATCCATTTTGCAGGATTTATGCAATGCTAGGTTTCAAGACATTCAATTTGAAGTGATTGTGTATTAACGCCACACTTGGAAGCAACTCGAGGAAATTAGTTTCGTACCTCGGTCAAGTGATGAGGACGATATCTGAGCTAGTACCTCCCTCTCAAAATTTCCACACCACGCTATCAGGTGGATTTGAGGAGGACGATAAGATGTTGAACAAAATATTGATTTTCTGACAAATCCCTTTTCAATTTCTTCGCAAGCTGTTTTTCATCACTCACTGGAATTTCAGATGAAATTATTGACCGACAGCACCATATTTCTCTAATGACAAAATATAATGAACTTATTTTAACTCAAAATGATCCCATTTATACTGAGTTTTGAAAATTTGTATTAACAAGCTACTTTCCAAGTTTACTCGATTTAGCTGTCAAGTATTGTTTCAGATTTGAGTCATCATATATTTGTGAGCAAATATTTTTTTATGAATACAATAAAATCAAAATATCGTTCAAGAATAACTTATATGCACCTAATACACCAAATCTTGTTGGCAACTTCAAGAACTAATCCTAATACTTGCTAAAAAAGTACAAATTCAAAATTGAGGAACACACTGATTAAGTAAGGACTATTTAATAATTACTTAGGATCAAATGTTTAATGTTATTCATTTTTATTTCATACCTAGTTTAATTGTCTGAGCCTTTATGTTTCTTGACAATAGAACCTTACTTCGAATTTTTGTTTTATTTCTTACGTTATTTATTACACATCCACTACTCAAACTTATTTAAAAAAAAGAAGTGTTTTTTGCAAAAACTTTATAATCAGCTTTTAATCTTTTTTCATCTTTATATGTATATTTTTTATGTTGCAGAAGTCGGATGTGGTAAGCATGAATTTTTTTGTTCAGATAACGGCACTCTTCCCAAAACGGGTGAGACCCATCTAGTTTAGGTAGTGACAAAAAATTCGAAAACCGAATCCGTTATAAATTATCTAGCTAATTTAATAATTTCACTATTTTTTTCAATTATTTCACTATTTTTGGAAAATTGAAGGGTAATATCTCTAAGATTTTTTTTTTTTTTGTGTGTATACACATTTCGCTATTTCTTACATAATCAAAGAAAAATGTCGATGGTGTTCCAAACGTTCATAAAAAAAGTTTTTTTAATTAATGTGAGTGAAGAGAATTGTGCAGTTCATCAATCAAATTTGATAAAAAAAAAATGTAAAAGCCTTTTTACCAAGATAAAACAAACACTATTTGGTTCAGAAATCTTAGTCTTCAAAGTCGTCGGTTTATTAAAAAAATGGGAGAAAACCAGTCTAATCCCTGAGAAGCCATAAAGATACAGAAAGTCCTCAAGAAGCGAAAGAACGCCAGTCTATGGGTTACGTTGACTTCTTTTATGAGGGAGTGGGGGCTATATTTAAAAAACACACATATACAAAAGGTTATTATAAACTTTCGTTAAATATTAAAGACTTATGAACTTATTTTTCCAGTCTTTTTGTCTATCGGATGGGTTTGAACCCTCTCCTAGTGTACGCCTTTGGAACCTGCGATCATGTAAGAAAATAAAATATGGTTATAATACAATACATAACGTATCTCATGACATTTTACTGAAATTAAAATAGACGTCATTTGACTTTAAAAATAAATTTAATTACAAACGTATACACAATTTAATTTATGTAATGTGAAGATGGAAACTGCTTAAAGTAACATACTAAATTAAGGAATTGTTGTCACACTTGTAATTTAGTCAAAATGATTAATGTGTTTTTAAAAATGTGATAAAATTACTATGTTTTGAAAAAATGAATACCTAAATAGTATTCTTTTTCTTTCATTTTTAGAATCGATCCCACTGAATAGCTATAGGAAATGTCTACAGAATGAGAGTCATTTATATTTCATAAAAAGAATAACTACAGTTGGATAACGTGACAATGTATCAGTTAAACCCAAAATTAATTTAAAAATGAGGCACTTGATTACATAAAGGTTATTAGAACTTCGATTATTTAATTCAGATCCAACATTTTATGGAAATAAAGAGAAATTTAACCAACTTAAAAATATTTTCACATAAGAAGACCTCACTCAAAACTGACGTAGAATGAAATATTTTTAGAAAGAAGGTGAGATCATAACTATAAACCATTTCATAAATAGTAATATGTAAATAAATATATTTTTAAAAAATAAATGATAGTCATTATTGAGAGGCTTGGTTGGGAAATAATGCCACCTATATATCGTAAGATTTTTAATTATTTACATTAATTTTTTAAATCCTTTTGTTCCTGAAAGCTTCAAGTGTTTTCTATGCAATTCATTTTTTTTTCTATGTTCTCTCTATGTTGTTTTCTACGTTTGGGGTATTTGAGAATTGCGAAAGATGACAACCCACATGAAAAGGAAGTTGAGGCAACGAGGCGCCGTTGCACCTTTTTGTTGCGAGTAAATAGCGATAAACAGCTTTCTGAATCATCGACTCGTTGCTGTTTTTGTTCCATCGAAAGCAATCGCGGCACCCACTTGGAAAAAACCTTTTTCACTTCACTTCAATAAACCTTTTTCAGTAAATACACTTCCATATGATATCTGTGTCATCTCAGCAATCTCACGGAGCTTCACTTTACGATCTTTCATTATAATTTTTGTCACTTCACTCACATTTTCCGGTGTAACGGCTTCCACAGGTCTACCCGAGCGTTCCGCGTCATTTGTGTCGGTACGACCACGTTTAAACTCGGCAAACCACCGACAAATCGTTGCTTTTGATGGACAAGAGTCCGGGTAACATTTTTCAATCCATTGTTTCGCTTGCACGGTGTTTTTACCCATTAAAAAACAATGTTTTATCAGAACACGAAACTCGGTTTTTTCCATTTTTTAAACAAACTACAAAACGACTTTACTCCAACCTCGATAACTCAGCTGTTTCTGGTCCGATCGACTTAAAATTTTGACACATTTCAAGCAAAGGTTCGTACTCTAGAAAGACCTGGTTACTGGTTTACTACGAGCGCCATCTCTTTATTAGTCTCGGGAGTTATTGATTGATGTGTTTTGTTAGGTTTTTAAAGCCTGGTCGATTTAACATTGTTTTTCTGTAACTATTGCTCAAATTTGTAACTACGAAACGCATGATCTAAACAACGCGTTCCTATGATTTTTGATGGAGTGGTAATCTTAAATTCAGAAAAAGAGTTTCAAGTAGCTGAATACAAATTTTGGTTATTTATTAATAAAAATCATTTAAACAAAATTATCATGTTCATATTAAACCGGATATCTTTGATATACGACAAATTTATAGCTGCCTTAACATTCGTAGATTAAAATTCTCAATGTTCATTTTATAATTATTCATCTACTTTAACAGAAAATATAGTGTGTGTACCGATTCCTTCAGCAACTGGACATCCTCCTCCTACTCGGAGCCAATTTCAACAAATAACGCCGAATGAGCCTTTGGTGGATGACGTCACTCTAACAGACCAATGCTGATTAAATTAGTACACTTAGCAATGCTCTCTCTTCAAATATCACTCTCAATGTTCAGCCAGTTATCGCAATTCTCGGTATTCTAACAACCTTCCATTGCCTGCTGTATATGAAGTCTCTAATCCGTCCGGCGTCAGGTTAGTTTAGGGAGTTTGAAATGGCTTCACACGTCAGAAAATGCACTTAATGCCAAAGTTGGAAGAGTGCTATATTTTGCATTTAATTCCCCTGCTGCAGTGGACGTAATATTTAACTCACTTTGATTCGCTTCATTAATGTTTTAACGCCGTATATATGTGTGTGTGTGTGTGTGTGTAGGTGTTAGCATTGGTTTGTTGCAAAGAACCAAGCTCATTTTAAGAAGAAAAATAGTTTATTAAATGATGAACAATTGAAGAAAAAAACGGACACGCGTTTCTGCGTGCTTACACCTCGTGATTTTTCATACTAATCTGCATTGAAGGTGGCGCTGCTGCAGCGATATGGGACTATTCCCAAATCGGCCATCCGACAATATCACCTGACCTACAAAAGGTATAATTCAAACGATATATAATATGTGCATACATATTAAGAAATACATCAATAAAATAATTACAAAATTGTAGTAAGAACATATTCACTTAAAAAGGGATTAATATATGTTTGAATATGAACTATTAGGAAAATTCAAAAAAAAAATTAAGCTACTTTGCACTGTGTGAAATATTAAAAATAAAAATTAATACACAAGAAACGCAAAATAATGCAAAAAATGAAATTCACTCTATTATATAAAAACATTTTTAAGGAAATAGATAATAATGTCTTTTTTAAAGTTCGGACGAAAATTTCATTACATTAGTCCATCAGGTAATAGCATCATTGGTCCAATGCTTGAGAAATTCAGCATAAGTTCTGGTTTTCTCTCGTCCTTCAAAAAAGCAACGCTTTCGAACATCGTAAGTGTCATTCGTTTGATTTACATTATCTTGTATTTGGGTTTCAATTTGAGTCCTGGTCCCAGTTGAGTGCGTCTGATAGCGACAAGATCATTGAAGCTTGAAAGTAGTTGCTGGTTTTTGCAGGAGGCTTTAATTTCTTCTGTTATCTGTTCTGAAAAAAAATTATATTATTATGAAAAAAATCTGAATTATTATAAGTATTGTCACGAAAAAAAGTGAATTTCATCATTGCAAGAGTTTTACATTCTTGAATTCCTGTATTGTAGGAGTTCTCTTTAATCTAAAATTTCTTGAAATTCCCACCAATGGTTCAGGAACTATGCAATTTTGAGGTAATGGATATCTTGGAGACTTTAGGGATACTGTACTGATTTATAAATCTTAATTATTGGTCCTATGAATATGTAGTATTAAGAGACGGAAAAACAGCATGAATAAACTTATGACGGTGCTGAATTTGGTAGTGAAGAGGGTGTTTTTCTACCCTGGAACAGGAGATCTCGAGTGACTGGATGACTCGCACCCTCGATTTGTCGGTCCGGAGAAAACGTTCCTTTTTTTTGTGCTCTCAACAGCTGGACTAAAAGAGATTCCCCTTTCCTCCTTGGCTTGGTTTTTTGAGGTGTTTCAACTTTTGTTGTCGTTGTTGAAGAGAGCCGCCCCAAACTCCTTTATAGAGTCTTCCAAATATCTTTGCAACTAATGATCGAATTCCAATGAAAATTGTAATATTAGCTATTTAGAACTTTTTCCACACAATCCTTCAAGAAATTGACATTGTTAATCAGAAAATTCTCTTTTAGAAGTTAATTAATTAATTAATCTATCAATCAACAAGATAATTTAAATTCCTTTGAATCATTAACATTGATATCAATGTTTTCAGCTGTGATTAAAATTGCGACAGTTATTAAAGGTTTTCTTATTTTAGACAACTGTACTTTCGAGAGCGGCTGCATAGTTAATGAAGAAATTGTTCAATAAGGGTATTTATGTCGAAAAGTAAGGGAAAGAGAAGAAGAACTGCGAAATTTTAATTAAAAACAAACGCTGTTACAATGGGAACAAGCTTAGAGATTTCTATTAAAACAAGAAATAGTAAGTTACATTCTAATTTTTTCTTAAATTTCAAAAGAAAAGTTGCTGCGTGTAAAAAGGGCATTCTTTTTGAAGAGTAGTTAAATTAGTTTTTAACTAAATCTATTTTTGTTGGTAATTTTACGAAAAGCATTACCAAAAAATTGCTGTAATCATATTAAAGATTTTGTACATATTGAAATCCCAGAAAACTAGAAATCTATTTAAAAAAGTAAATAAGTACTTTAAGCGAATAACAAAGTAAACGAGAAGAAATTAGAGATTTATTTTTATGAAAAGAGCAAAGCGTAAATTTCAAATAAACTTTTTATGTACAAAATGCTCAAAAAATTTATTTTGTTCTAATTGTCACGAAGCAACTGGAATTTTGGAAGTATAAATTGGAGAAACGAAATTAAAAATTTCTTATACTGAAATGATTTCCAAACTGAAAATTAAATTCCATAATTTTAAGAGATTGGACACTTAAATGAAATTGAATTTTCCCTCTTTTTCATTGAGATAAAATTTGGTATTTGTATTTTCGGCTGTCAGTCACCAACTCTATTTTATGTATTGACTTAGAAATAACATGAGATGTTATTAAAAAGAAATCTTAGTTAACTTTAACTTGAGAGTCGAGGTAAAGCAATTGATTCCCTAAATAATTATTTGTTTGAAAAGAAACTTCAGTTTCATTAAGACGCTTCTTTGGATTAACTCTTCTAAGCAATAATCTCATAGCTGGAATTTAACTAAACAACTTTTAATACTTGAATGAAGAAATGTACTATAATAAATCAAAGTAATTGGTTAAGCGTATCCTAATATTTCAAGTATTGTTTAATTAAAGTTTATAAATTACAGAAAGAGAGAGGAATATTGCAAGTGTGTAACATTAATTCTTATTCGTTAATTTTTTTGTTCTTCTATTTTGGTACATTAACTATTATATTTTTTGCTTTATTTTGTACATTTACAAATATGTATCCTTGTAACCGTAAATAAAATTTTGTAAATAATTCTATTTTCTACTGTTTATCACATTTTCAACTCATTTCACCTAAAAATTCCCAAAAACTCCTTTAAAAAAAGTTATCTTCAGAAAAAATATATAATTAAATGCAATGCATCTCTTATTTTCTAGTTTCACGCCATGCAATATGAAATTTATTTTCTAGGGAATTTTATTTCTACATTTTCAGGAAACTCCGTAGTTATGTCAGGTAGCATTTTAATTAAAAAGTCATACAGATTTATTAGAAGAGATTTTTTTCAAGTGATTAAATCTGCAATTGAAAATGAACTCAGTAGCGCTATGAAAATCTATTTTGAATTGTCTATTAATGAAAACAATTTTTAAAGACGCGCTATTAATAGTGTGCTGTAGTAAAGAATTTTTTTCAATAAAAAAAAAATCTGGAAGTCAAAATAGAAAACGTGAAAGCTCGAAACGTTTATATTAATAAAATAAGAGAATTAAGCCGTATTAAATAAATAAATAATACATGGTATTTACAAAAGTGTACCCAAACTCTTCGAAGAACTATTTTTACAATACTGAAGAAATTGAAGTCTTTTGGGTTAATGAGATTAAATATAAAAAATTAAAATTTATAAAAATTATTACCGTTCAATGTGACAACCACCAGAAACACGAACGATATCTGGTCGGTAATAGAATTCATCCTACGATTTTTTCAGCACATATGGTGTTGCTGTTTGAATGTATGTAGTTATTCGCTTTTTCGTTTCCTCAATTTCGCCGCTAGCGGAGGAAGAAAATAAAACACCTAATCTTTTCAGTATCTCCAAAAAAGAAAAAAAAAAAAAAAAAAACTACCGGAATTAATCAGAGCTTCTTGGGGGACAATAATTAAGATGTCATCTGCGGCCGACACATCGAATTGTATCTCTAGATATCGTTAGTGTTTCTGGCGGTGCTCACATCGAACATTTGTCATTTTATAAACCTTAAGGTTTATTTTTAATTTTATTTGTCCAAAAAAAGTTGTAACTTTTGTAGTTTGTAATAGTAGCTCTTCAAAGTTGGGATATTCTTTTATAAGCATCGTGTATTTGATGTGAGACTCTATACTAACGAAAGAAGAGTTAGTAGGTATGTGTTGCATACGATGTATTGCAACAACAGGAGAGGCTAGATGCGCAAAATTTGGTACACGAAAATTACAATTGAATTTTTGTGTGTTTTTAGTAAACTTTGCGGTCTTTCTCTTTCACTAAACGTTGAAGGACTAAGATTATTGTACCATCTGAGGGATCCATGTTTTTCTTAACAGAGAGCAATTTCGTTTCAGTCTTGTAAACTAAGCAACTGACTTTTGCAGAGTTTGTGAAATAGCAGTAATAAACGTCAATTTCCGTTTTTAACTCTTCAGTACTTTATCGATCAAAAGAATTCTGTACTCATATAGTACATGGAATGAGCATTTGAAAAATTTGGAAAGAAGAACACGGGGGGAATTGATTAATTTTATTCTACAAGTTACAAGTTTTATCCTCACTATCAGTGCGCCTTTTTTAGCTGTTTTCTTCTCCAAAGGAAGATTATCGATAAACCACACACTGCTCTGGTTTATATTACGACATATAATGAAAAATATCTCTGATTATCACTATTGATTCTTTGTGGAGGTTTTGGAAATCGTTGTATTTATTAATTTGTTTGTTCTTGTCGCCAAATTACGTTTATTTTTCGACTGAAATCATTACAAAAATGTACCCATTCTGTTTATTTTAACTATTATCTGGATGTTTGAATTTCGTTTTGAAAGTTCACTTGCACGGAGCACGGATACTTTTGCAAGTTACTGAGCATTTCTATTAATGTTTTCTTCAGAATGATATATCCTGACAATGTATGGATATCTTCCCTTCAGTTACAAGATTCGCTTCTAGATGGTACTTTGTTTTATGGAATAAAATGTAATTAACGGTAATGAATAAATTAATATTTACGTTTCAAAAGTATCTAAATGTTCCATTTTTGTGGGAATACATAATCGTTAAAAATAGACATGGAATCCTACCTAATCGTTAGAATAGACCTGGAAGTGAGTAAAAATCGATTAAAATTATATCTTTACAAATATGAAATAAGTTTAGTTTCGTGAAATTATGTTACGAGAAATTGATTGCTTTGGAAATTTTTCTATACACTTTTAATATCTCTGAAAGTAAAAATGTGCTGATTGTCTCTTTGTATCTAACTTTGAATTCAGGAATTCAGTCATCAGCATTTCGTTCCTGATTAATTATATTTTCTGTTTTCCTGCGCTTGTAGAGATACAGAATAAATTGTTCCTGAATTTTTTTATTTTGAATATGTAATAATATTTCCTTCAACAATACAACATATCTCGAAATGCTTTTTTTTTATCATATGGATTTGTTTTTCTCTTTCAACAACTTCAAATATTCATATATTTTAATATTCCTTTTGCTAAAACAGTAGAAACTAACTATTTTCATGACATAAATTTCAGAAATATATCCTGAAATAATTCGGAATCTCATACATGGTTGTACAGCAAATAAAGTTCAGAAACCTTCCCTAAACCCGAAGAAAGTCTAACTATATTAAGTTGCAACTCAGTTTTAAAAAATGCATTATCTAACAAAGTAACCTGTTTAAATATTTCTTAAATTTTAAAAGAAGAAATTCTAAACCGTGCAACAGTTTTAAATTTTAATTCCCTCTTAAGAATTTTTAATGCTTCGAAAACGCCCGAGGCTGCTTCCCTTGCGCGGTATTGAAAGATATTAACGTCCTAGGTTTTGAGAAAATTTTATGAATAATTATATCTTATTATAGAAATAAATTGCTCTCTATGATAATAGACGCTTTTTAAGATTACATTATACTTCCTTTAAAGTAGTTTAATACTACTGTTTTTTTCCTTAACATCATAAAGTAATTTATAACTGGATCCTGAATTGCTTAAAGAAGTTTTGTTTTTTCAGTTTACAATAAAAAACATTTCTTTATGTTATTCGTATCTAAAGTAATAAAATCACATTGTATGATTTCCGTTCTCAGAATGTGTTTAAATCACAGCGGGATGGGGGGGGGGAAACGTTGGTAGAAAAAAATTAGAAAGCGTGGAAGAGAACCTGTTAAAACTATGCGGGTACACTCTATCAACTGTTATGCAGTGCTCGTGAAAGACTAAATTTCTTTTGAATAATATTACCAAGTCTTTTTATGGTACAAAAGGTAGCTGTTTTTGACGAAAGATGGTGTTGCTAAGGCAAGGTGGTGTCCCCATTGCGATACATTAAATAACACTATTGACAGCCATTTGCTACCTCATTCAAATTTGATTGCTGTGGTGTCTCATTTTGTGTTGAATTGTTAAAGTCGATGAGACACAGATTCATCATTTTACAATGAAAACTATGCAGCAATCCAAACTATGGGTTGTTTTGCATTCCGTATACAGTAAGTACACAGAGAGCGAAGACGGCCGTACTAGTTATGGCGACTTTTTTTTTTTTTTTTTTTTTTTTTTTGGGGGGGGGGGTTTGAAAGGACGTTATGCTTAAGGATTTTTTTATAAAATGATCACTGGACAAAAATAATAATACAGTGAATTAACCCACTTTCCAGTCTTAAAATGAGTGCTTTTTATACCGTTCTTTAAATTTAAAACTTTAGATACTATTATAAAAAATATTGGATGAAATATATTTTAAATTAACGTTATAATTACTTTAATCCATATTTAAACTTATAATTTGACTTGTGGGCTTTTGAACACTGATAAACTTTGAGGTGTAATTTTTCAAAAAATATTCCAAATAATATTTTAGTTATGAAACCTTTTACAGATTATCAAAATAATTAAAATCTCATGTGTGATTTTCTTACAAATATTATTAAACATATGGTTATAAATCATTGAAGCTTTTAACTTTTTTTTTTGTTACGGCAGGTGTATTTGGAATATTAAAAACATTTTGAGAAGAGTGCATGCAATCAAAAAGAGGTACTATTAAGAAATAACAAAGTTCTTCCGCTAAGCGAACACTGAATGACTGAAAAACAGTCCGATCAAACCGAAATATTTTTATTCTAAATTTGGCTTTTTTTTTCTGAACAAACAAGGCACCTGTGAACATGAAGCGTTTTTAGCGTTTGTACTTCAAAATCCTCTGAGATATTAATTTTTTATACTATTGTAATTAATATTATCGTCTTCAAACCACATGATCAATTATTCCCATTATTTGAAACAAAACACGAACGATACCCAATGTAATACATCAACTGATATCTCTAATACAACAACCCTCCACCTTCAGACATGCCCAAAACGATTACTTAGTTACTTTATTGTTGCATAGTTTTGTACTATCGGCTCTTGAATCATATATATTCTGCTGTAACCAACGAATCATTCCGAGATAAATAACTCTCTAATTCCGCGAAATCAGATTAATATTATCATCCCGAAACTACTCGTGGGATTTTTCACCACATATCATCTACCGAATCAAAATAAGAATTGAAGCAATACTTCTTTAAAATTCGTGACTGCTGTAGCTTAATAGTCATGGTCGGGGCATCGCGGCCAGAGTTGGCTTCGTCGAGTCGTGGGTTTGAATCCGTACCGTGTAGTGGGGCTGATGAATTTTAAATATGGTCGAAATACCAAGTCTTCCCTGGCCATGGTGTGGAAGTTCGGAGAGGGAGGTGCCAACTCGAGTGTCGTTCTCGTCACTTCTTCGAGGCCAAAAATTACGAGGTTCCTCCCCAACCGGCCTCGTGTTGCTCCCCAGCGCTATATTAATAAACTATCGCTTCTGTAAAATTCCACCCGAGGGCGTATTAAGATTTCAATGATGTTTTCTTCATTTCATTACACGGTAGTCCTGTGTTAGAATAGGAATCCCCTATGTTCTTTCCTAATCATTGCTTCCAAACATTTTTTTAAATATTATTGTTTATATCAAGAAACAAAACTTTTCAGATGTATCAACAGTTTCTAAGCTCGTAGGTAAATGATTTTAAATCTCGAGTACTTCAAAGCTAGTTTTGGTTATAATAGGAGCTGCTAGGAGCTTAATTCAGCTGGAACTCTATATTTTCCCTTGACAAGATATGGATTAGGAGTGTCTTGTTCAGATGCCGTTCTCGTCACTGAGAAGAATTGAAGACGATAGGGCGCGACTTCAATTTCGTAATTATATGAATCATAATAATTAGACCTTTATCTTTTATTTTCGTATACATTACGTATGATTTTTTTATTAAAGGGATGACAAACAAAATGACAAATAATGGAAAAAAATTTTGGCTGGAAAAATACTATAATCATTTATCTGATTTTATAAATTTGACATAATTGTATCTCTGTCACACATGTAGTTTTGCAAACTTGACACTCGCAAAACTCAATTAAAACATATTTGCTTTCAATAATAATGCACTGTAATTTCATTTTATTACTCTACTAGTTCTACCCTGCCACGCGTTGCTGTGGCTCAGTCTGGTTAAATGAAAAGAAAAGAGCTTGTCCATCCAGCCAATTGTGAATCTTTTAATGGGCTAATTTTCTTTTATGGATAGTCTGGTTTAATTACAGAATTTTAATCTTAATAATAACTTAAATGCAAAAATACATAAATAGGTTCATGCAGTTCATAAGATATTAATAAACATAGAGAAATGATAAACAACCCAAAACTGATAAAATTACACTAATTTAAATTTAAAAATACCAATCTTAAACAGTTAAGATATATACATGTTTTTTACTGCAAGTCGCGTACCATTACACAGCTTTGGCTGGTTGATATTTCACAACATAATTGGCACACTAAATTTCAACTGCAGCATATGGGTTGGCATTCTTTCCGAACATTTAAAGATTCAATGCCACAATGAAATGCATTGTTAAATCACAAAAATATATGACATAATAATAAACTAAAATAAATGCGTAACACAAATATATATAAGAAATAATAATAAACCAAAATAAATCCATAACACAAAAATATATAAGAAATAATCATAAGCAAAAATTATATAAATGCAAATCAAAAAAATAAATAATCATAATAATAAATTAAATACATATATATAAATAGGTTCATGTAGTTCATAAAATAGTAGCAAACCAAAATAAATGCATATCACAAAAATATATAAGAAACAATCATAAGCAAAAGTTAATTAAATGCAAATCACAAAAATAAATAAGAAATAATTATAATAAATTAAATGCAAAAATACATAAATAGATTCATGCAGTTCATAAAATGGTAAAAAACAGAAATGATAAACAGCCCAAAACTGATAAAAAAAATTACATCAATTTAAATAAAAAAAAAACAGTCTTAAACAGTTAAAATATACACAAATTGGAAACGGCTCTACCCTGGAGTCCTTGAAGGCAAAAGGTTAATTTTACAATGCTTCAGGGTACACAACATTCTTTGTTTTTCCATTTTCAGTGTAGATATATAGATTGTCTGGTTTGCCTACTATGGAATATTTAACATATAATTGTCAATGACAGAAGCAATCTGCCTCTAAATCTCAGCCGCATAGTTCTAAAGATTACCCCTGAGCTTTATTGATAGTGATTGCAAATGCCAATCGCATTGGGAATTACAATCTCTTATCTGTGCAAATGGCATATCTGTTGGTATCATAAGAATGCGAGGAATGAGGACATCTTCACCATTGAAAGGTCCTGTCAAAATTGTTGCCTCTATGACGTTGCTCATTAATTTTCTTACTGCAAGTCGCTTACCATTACACAGTTTTGGCTGGTTGATGTTTCGCAACATGATAATTGGCACACCAACTTTCAACTGCAGTATGTGGGGCGGCATTCCTGGCAGATCAAGTGAATTCAAAAATTCTGTAGGGTAGTTCACTACTTCATCTACTTCCACAAGAGTTTCAACAGACTTATAGGTGACTGTCTCATTTTGAATGCGATACTGAATGACGTTGTTAAGCTGGTAGACGTCTTTGTTCTTGGCAGCAAGAATAGCACGTTCACTCAGCCAATTGGGATTCTTAAAATTAGTTCGAATGTCAGGAAATACTCTTTCAACCAATTCTTCGTATGTCATCAAATTGAAGAAGTTATGAGGCAATGAAATTTTCTATGAGGTCAAATCTACTGGCACCTTTCCGTTTCCAATGTCCAACAATTGATTTGAGAAAATTTCAGTTGATCGATCATTTTGCAACTGGACACGCATATTTGTAGTTAATTTCAAAGTCTTCACATGTCGCCGCAAAGCAGAGTGTTTCGAAGAAGTATTTATTTCATCTGCTGGTGTTGATCGAGGAATTACAGGCAATTTTTGCCTGAAATCTCCTAGACGCAATATCAACGCGTTCCCAAAGGGTCTAGTGTTTCCACGCAAATCTTGTAATGATCGATCAAGAGCTTCAAGCGATTTTTTGTGTGCCATTGTGTATTCATCCCAAACAATAAGTTTGCATTTCTGCAATACTTTTCTCATGCCTGATGCTCTGGAAATATTGCATGTGGGAGTTTCAATGATTTGAAAGTTCAATGGCAGTTTCAAAGCAAAATGAGCAGTTCTTCCACCTGGTAATATTGTTGCAGCTGTACCTGATGACGCAAGAGCTAAGGCTATGTCATTTTGGGATCGTACTGCTACCAGAATCAATTTGATTAGGAATATTATACCAGTTCCTCCAGGTGCAGCTAAGAAGAAAATTTTTCCATTCCCACTATTGATAATTTGCATGATTTGATCATAAATGCCTTTTTCCTCAAGCGTTAACTTAGGAATATTTGATGAAACATATGAAAAAAGATCCATTATGTTGTAGTTTTGCTCGCGACACAGTTCTACATCAAATAAAGCAGCAGCAGCAGATCGAGTTGGTGATGGCATTCCCAACTGATTGAGAATTTTGTTTGCAACTGCTTAACACAAATCTTTAATCATTATGAATGCTTCATTATAGTGTTCTGCTGTGAAATAAATTCTCATATTAGAATTTTCCCTGCACATTCAATGAAAAATATCTTCCGCGATGTGTGATTTATATTTCTCCCATAAGTTTGTAGGAGATGAAGGAGAACATGCAGTCAATACGATTGCAAACAATGCACGAATTTTCTTTGGATGCGACATGTTGCATGCATCATTAATGCATACATCCCAGTGTAAGTCATTTTCCAATAAATTTAGAGCATGACATGCTCTGTGGAATGTGTAACCTCATTGACAGTCCTCAGTTGTTGGAAAGACACTGGTCCAGGCACATTTACCAATAGCATACATAGAAAAAAGCATCCATCCTGATTGGGATGTACAGTCTATCAATAGTCATGTCTTTAAATATGCCTGGTTGTCCTATGACCTGCTCACCTCGTTTGCGTCGCTCAAATACTTTTCTATTCGCATTCCATGTATAATAAGAAGACACTTCCAAATATAGCAGTGTTTTCACAAATGCATCAATCTGACATAACTTGAAGAAAGCCGTTCATTTTGTAGCTGGTGGATTTAAGGATATTTGTTGTACATTTGTAGCTGTGAAATAAACACGTTATCCATTTTCTACATTTACTGCTAAGTGAACAATGGCAAGACTTCGTTCGTGTATAGGAAACGAAAGAATCTTTCATACTGCTTCAGTGCTGCTTATATATCTTCCAGCCTGATATTGCGCGACTTCATCGATATGCATAACTGCATTCCTATCACTTGTTTCTGGTTGCATACCAAAAATTGCCATGTCGCTGCCTTTATTAACATACTGGCAAATGTATTTAATGGATTTAACGGAATTACAGTACTCCACATTTATATGCGCCTTGTATGTTTTTGATAGCAAAGGCGAATAAGAAACAACCCACCGGTTATTTACTTTAATGCCACTGTTTCGCATTTTTATGGTTGCTGATTTACCACCTTCATCTGCTGATCTTCTGCATAAAGGATATCCAATGGTTCCTGTGACCGTATTGGATATTAATGCTCCAGGATATCTCTTCGAGCATTTTCCATCTGTCATACATGATGAATTTGGATTAAGTGTAGTATCATATTTTTTATCACAACTTCTTGCAAATCCTTATCGATGTCAGCATCGGGTATTTCAGCACATATTACATCAACAATTTCATTTGAAGTTATTTTGTTACAAAGCCAGATTAATATATGTGCATGTGACAATCCTCTTTTTTGCCATTCCACTGAGTACATCCAGCAACGCACAGACCCAAACACTTCATGTTTTAAAAATACAAAACTAACGTTAATTGCAATAAGATGAACTGAACTACCCTTATCAGTGCGAAGTTTTGATTTGTAAAAATATTAATAAATAAATGAATATTAATAAAGAAATAAATAAATTCTGCGAGAAATTACTGAAAAAGTAAGTTGTAATTTGTAAGCAAAATCATAAACATCCCGCGATAATACTATCCGAATGTTGCCAAATTTACAAAACGAAATTTTAGTTGTTTAAAGAATAATCATTAAAAAAGTAATTTATTCGAAAAATAATCCTGATTAAGTATCAAAGAACAAAAAAAATAGATAAATATTCCAATCGATAATCATAATTATAGTAAAAATGTGTAATAATCCCGAAAAAACTGTGTGTAAAGTATAAATTTTCGCATTCAGAGAGAAACGTGACGTCATATGACGTCATAACACCAAAAAAAAATCACTTAAAAATTAAATTTCAAAAAATTTAGAGTGAATTACGAAATAATAAGTACATAAAAACCCGTCCGGATTAAAAAGCGACGTTCTGTCAAACTTTTAGGTCAAATGCTCCAGTAGTTTCGGAGATTAGCGGCTTTGAACAAACACACATTACATTTTTATTTATATAGATTTGTGATGCACGTCTCCTCTGATCTCTAGTTACATTCATTGTGACACAGGTCTCTTCCCTCTTTAGGTCGGTTACTATCTTCTCTATCGCAGTGTCGTGATATTTACTTTTACAGAGCGCTCTGCGTTTGTTTCATGAGCGGAGGCGTTATGATCGCTCTTTCTCTGAAGCCTCTCAGGCAATTACTTCAGAAAATAATTAAACTTGACTGTTTTCAGTAGAGCTTTTCTTGTGTTCTTCGCACTTTTCATCGGTTTTTCCTTTTAATTATGTTCCTTTTTTTTTTAGTTATTCTTTTTACTTTTCAATTGATCTGTGAGATTGAAGATCTTCTGAAAACCGGAAGTATCTAAGGATTTTATTCTTATTTTGGATTTAAAAAAGGCTTCGCGCTCTTTTTTGATTTATATGATATCGAATTAGTGTTATTTCTATTATTTGAATAAAAATTAAATTACGGATTTTACAACCAAAAAATATTCGGAGCATTTTTTTTCAAAAAGAAGTGCGCTAACATTGAACCATTTTTCTTGACTATCGATGAAGCAATTCAAAAACCAAACATGGCAGCAACCTCATTTTATCTTTAATATAATTGTTCCGTGTTCTTTTATGCAATAAAGGTTTTAAATATGAAACAATTTATTAATGGCACAGTTTCATTTTTAAAGAGAGTGTATCTTACCATCAGAGGGGTGCGGCGCATGTTATGCACCGGGACCCGTCGATTGAGGGGTACCAACATGACCAAGAATTAAAATAATGTACTTTTTGGCATGTAAATTTGAATATATTCCTATCAATGTCAGTATGTCGTAAACTTCGTTTTATCGTAAACATTATTATAGTAGATCTATGAATTTCGACAATCTTCAAACTAATTCTTGATTATGCGAATTGTTAGTTTTTGTTATTTGATAGGAGGAATCCCCGAGTTCTAGTTAAGCATATGTGCGAAATGTTAAAATACACTTGCTCATCGAAAAAGAAATAGCAAAAAATTAAAAACAAATTGAAGTAATTGAAGTTGCAAAAAAAAAAAAAAAAAAAAAAAAAATCACGCATTAAATAAACATGCATTACATATGATCGTATTTGCATTTTTTATTTTTATTTTACCAAACATATAGGGCCCCAAATAGTTTCTTGCACTTAGGCCCCTTTAGAGAGAAGACCGACTCTGTATCGTACTCACAACCCCTTCTCTCACTTTAAACAATTCAACTTACTTAAATGTCTATGGATGAAACGCTCAGCATCTCCATCTATCGTGATGACTGAACAACAAGAGTTTACCACATCGACATTTAAAATTTTAAATCGCTAGAACCTATTTAGATATGCCTAAAAACATAAAGACTTATTAATACACATGCTTCGAATAATTTAAAGGCATATTTGTGTGAAATTATAAACATATATAATATTTATCCTTGATTTCAACAATACTGAGCAACCATTACGAATTTTATCATCATTGAATTTTACTTACCTCAATTTCTAGACTATGATATTAATAATAATACAGAACATTTTATTATTTTTCTTCTATTATTCCATTAGCATCATCAGGCCCAACAAAGCACATTTATTTTGAAAACTTTACATTCTCTCTGATATAGAATATCCAATAAACTTTAACTTACCACCTTTATGTAAAATGTTTTTCATTTTAAATATCAAGTTGTGACCGGATCTTTTTATTGACGAGCGGATTTTGTTACTAAGCTTTATTATAATTAGGTATTTTGAATTTTACTACAAGTGAGCAAATGAATTTTATAAACCATATATATAACATGAATGAGTATATAATGGAGAGTATTTTTAGCAGTGCATTACAGATTTTTTTTTATCCATTTCATATTTTCATCTAATTTACCGGATATTATCGAAATAAAGATCAATTTCATCTATAGAAGTACCCCCTCTACAATCGTGCATTCCACTTTTCCAGCGCTGCTACAAATCATTGAAGAATTATTTTATACCTTCTACGTCAATGGATTGGCATTACACAAAACCGTATATTTTATGTAGTTTTAGGTACTTTGTGTATTTGACACTTTATTTTCGAGTATTGTTTTTAATTTTACACAATAACACAAAGCATTCGCTATTCGAATACGGTATTATTAGTTATTTTACAGTAATGTGGCGTTTTCGGTAATCCGACAGTGCTTTGATCTGATATTTGCTGTATTATTCAGAGATAAGGGAGTACTTTTAGATTTTTAAATAAGAGTATTAGGGATATTTATCGTTATTTTATTAGTAGTAATTCATTCTGAAAAACCTTACATTTCTATTTACTTCCTATCAGAGTTCTGGTAATTTGATATCTGATTATATCAATTAGAGAACGTAATGTAATCATTTATGTACATTCATCATTTTTTATCATCATTTATGTACATGTAATGTATTTTTGGATATTGAATTTCTAAGATTTTCTTATTTATATATTTTTAAAATTAAACTTTTATATATATATATATATTCTATTCTATACATATTTTTTTGTAATTTTTTATTGCTTTTAAGTGAACTTTCCAAGCAAATGATTCCATAAAATCATTCTTGAGAAAGTGAAGAGCTATAAATAGTAATTTTATTGATATTATTCCACCTGTTAATAAACTAATAGTTCCCATTCTGATGATTAGTGAACTTGCTAAACAAAAAAAAAATTAACACAATTATTCTGATACTGATGGTGAAAAGTTCTTCTAACGTAACACAGAAAAATATTTTGAACCAACATTTACTATAAATGTTTGAAATGTCCACCTCTTTCTAGAAGGTAATGTGAACTCGTTTGTGTATATTTTGAAACACGCGTTTCAAGATCTTATGTGTGACTTCTCGTATTCTTTAAGTAGTATGGGTCATCTAGTGTTTCGGGATTATCGTCATAAATTTTATTCTATACATATCCCCACTGAAAGAAGTCAGAGAATGCTCAGATCAGAAGAACGAGGTGGTCTAAGATTTCTTGAGATAAGTTGATTATCTTAAAAAAATCTTGAACATCATCCCTCTTATTTCGCTACTCATATCTCACCGTCTTCTTCGAACCAAGAACTCGTGTTCCATTAGCCATACGATATCATTCGTGTTTAGTGGTCCTCAAGAGGCTCTGATTTAACTCTCTGCGAGTTTGTTAACTCGCAAATTTACTTTTTAATCTATTGACTCTTATTCGAGAGTTTTTTTACTCGTGAGTTTTTTTACTCGCAAAGGGGGCCTGCACCTGATGTGATGGTTTGGGCAGCTATTGGGTACATGACACGCATATCTCTAGTTCAGATATACTGTAATTTGAACGCAGATCGATACATTTCTGACGCCCAGTGGTTGTGCCTTATCTTCGAGGCTTGTCAAACGCCATCTTCCATTGCGATAATGCAAGACGTATTGCACGTCGTATTCTGACCGTCCTCAAAACACAGGGTATTCGATGATTGCCCTGACATGCACGGTCTCCAGATCTGTCACTCATTGAAAACATCTGATTATGGTTTGCTGAGAGACTGTCCCGCCACCCCTTTCCAGCTAATACGGTTAATGAAATGTGGCATAGACTGGAAGCAGCATGGGATGAGTTGCCAGTTTCTATCATCCAATCGTTCCATCCAAGCCAAGTTCGACTCCATGTCTAACCGGGTTAGGGCCTTTTTAGTTACCAGGGTTTGCTGTTGTTTCTGCTAATTTCGCACCCCATGAACCCCCGAACTCCATGCAGATTTATTCATCTTGTCTTTCTGCCGTATACTGATTACGTACAATAAATATGTTTTTTTTTTATCAATTTCCATTTCATTTTTAATGAATTTTTAAGAATTTCTATTTTTAATTACATTTCAAATCTATTGCCCCTTATTTTTAATTACACTTCTAATCTATTGACTCTTATTTTTAATTCTGAATTTTGTGGGGTGTAAATCTGCGGCATAGGACACGAGGGGATTGAATCTCCAAATGCAAATTAATAATGTATTTTAGCGTACGTAAAATCTCAGACTATTAAAAAAAACATTTAGTTTATTAAACGAAAGATTAGAATAAATTTTGACAATCAAAGGTCGAACTTTGATTACTCCAACTAACGAAAAAAAGATTCACTATAGATACTTGAAATTAGTAAAGGAGATAATTTAAGATTTTTAAGGTATGCTTTCAAATTTTGTAAATAGAGATCTCTCTGCACGTGCATAATATTAAAGCGAGATACTTTTCAACAAAAGTGCGAAACGAATGATTTCCTTAAAATAAAAATAATTTATACATATATATTACATAATTTATATATATATATATATATATATATATATATATATATTTATATGTGCACAAAAATATGATGAAATATTGCAATTGTAATCAAAATGAAAAAAAAAAAATTGCAAAACACGAAAATTTGTTCGCATAATTTATTTTTCAAGTTTACCACCTGGATAAGAGTCAGAACCGACCGATATTAGTAATATTTTAATAAATGTTACCGTGCAAAACATTTAACCCCGTTCACTGCAGAATTTACATAGGTACTAGGTGTGGATATAAAATATCGCGATGACGCTGTAAAATATTTTATTTTGAATTATACATATTTCCTTATTATCACCTTCAATATACACTCCTTCTCTATCCCTACAACGCTCCATGCGAGTCTTTCACTGTTCGAAAGAGTGCTGAATGTTTTTTTCGGTCAGCTCCTCTAGGACGCTTGCCGCTTTGTCTTTCACAGCTTCATCGGACTCCCATCTTTTTTAATGCATATTTCCCCTTAGGATGCAGATAGAAGTCGCATGATGCAAGTTCCGGTGAATAAGGTGGATGATCTAGCACTCGGATGCTGTACTTGGCTTGAAATATCTTGACAGGCAATGCGGAATCCTTCAACAATTCAGGTCGTTTTTTTTCCTTATTCTTTCACGGAGTTCAGAGAGAACGTGAAGATAGTGTTGGTGATTAATAATTCAACCTTCAGATACCCAGTGAAGGTATACAGTCCCATGAATATCGAAAAAAAATACTCATCTTTGCTTTGAATTTTGATATGCTCTTTTGAGCTTTTTGGATCTCGGTGAAGATGGGCTCTTCCAATGCTGGGATTGGCATTTCGCTTCAGGATCATAAGTAAAGAACTACGATTCATCACACTTTAAAAAATAAGTTTTGTTCATTTTCATTGACATTCAAAGAGTCAGTACAAACATTTTTGCGAATTTCTTGTTGTTCAAACGTAAGAATTTTAGGTACCATTTTGGCACACAGCTTCTGTATGTTAAAATTGTTGTTAAAATTTCCTGTAAGATTCGTTTTCGATTTCTAAAGTCTCAGCAGTCGCACAAATACTCGTTTCAGTACGGTTTTTCCAAATTTCACAAGAATTTGTAGCTTTATTGTTACATGTATCATTTTTCCGGCGAAACAAAAAAGAAATAAATAACTCTAATGCGAAAGAAAGGTTCTAGCTATACGAATTTTTTTACAGAAGCGAGAAGCACGAATTCTGAAGAGAAGGCTTCATATTAAACAGCTTTATGTGCTTCGTATATTTATTACAATCGATCAATGTGTTGGATTCCGCTTTCAATCGTATAAAAGCGTAATTTTACGTGATCCGTGCTCTATCAAAAGTTCACGAAAAACGTAATTTACGTCATCTGCAAACAATGAACGACACATAGATTGAAAGATAAATAATGCCATTGAGAATGTTTTTTTTTTGAATTCATGAGTTAGTATGATGAGGATTGTAATAAGATTGCGTTATACTTAAAAGCATAAAAAAATGATCAACATATGTTAATAATATTTGAATTTAAAGTATAGTACACGCTTTCTAAGCTTTAAATGCGTTTTTTACATATTCTTAATCGAACATCTCGGCAGTTTTTCGACGGAAGACACCTTAATTGATTTCTTTGAAATATAACATTTTCAATCTATGTGCGTCAAACGTTCCAACCATTTGTTTCGTAAGAATGTATTTTCTCAACTGAGGAAAATGTATTGTGTCGATTAACGACGCAAAGGATTGATTGGGGGATCAAGATCATTTTATATTCTTTCCCTTACATCTTTTGGATGTTTCAGTCAGCTGATCAAAAGAGACTGGTATCCAGGAAACTGGGTTTTCCACTCCTACATACAATGTCCTATTCGGCTCCTTTAGCTCTCCAATTTTGGCTTGGTTGTCCTTAAATCTCGTGCGTTGCGTTGCCCTGATATGTTTTCGAATTGGCATCGTTCTTCTTCTAGCAGACTTTAAATTACTTTTAATGAAAAGTCCCATGATTTCACTTTCCTTGATTTGGAGAGGATACCCGCAAATCCTCTCTAAAGCTTCAATTCTACCATTCTTCACGTGCCTTTTTAATCTGGCGAAACGTGTCCGTTTCTTCCCCTCCTTTCATTGAACTCTTCCGATTATTTGCCTCTGCCCTTGTTCATCGCTGTAGAAGTTGTGACGGGTCTATCAGCGACCTTGTCACTGATAGTCCTCTTGGGAATTAGCTTTTATTTGTATCAGAGGACTTCCTCCGAAGAAGAGAACGGAGATATGCAAATTAAGACTATTATGTATATAAAGTGTAAGCTTTCAAGAAAGCATAGCGTGGAAGCCAAGCGTAGCGGGGAGCCAGGCGTAGGGGAGCCATAAGGGGGATTGAGCGAGGAAATGGATAGTATAGATTTCTAGTTTGATTGTTCTGTAGATTTGTAACTGAGCTGTCAATAAAGTGATTGTTTTAGAAATGTCTACCCATCCGTCTGAAGATTTGTTACACTGGCGCCCAACTTACCCAAACCCCGGGATGAGAGTCGGTTCGAGTTTTGGAGTATTGCCTGAAATTTTTTTTTCCGGAGAGGAAAATGTGTCGGAATTTGTAGATAGTATCGATTATAGAGTAATGTTTCATGAAATTCCCGCAAATTTAGCTTGTGCTTACTTAAAGGGTCATCTTATTGGAAAAGCTAGAGATTGGTTCGATGTCATAGGTTCTTCGTACGTGACTGGAACGGCAACAGAGTTTGCACAATTAAAGCAGGCATTAACAAATAGTGTTCCGGTGGTCAGAAATAGGTCAGAATTACGGGCTGAATTTTACTCGTCGCATCAAGTTAGAAGTCAGGCACCGTCAGATTTTGTTTACAAATTATTGAAGATACAGAAAATCCTTGATTTTGAAATTAATGAAGAAAAACTGGTAAATCATATCATTGTGAGATTATCCCCACAGGTAATGGATTATGTAGAAGTTCGAAATCCCAAGACAAAGGTCCAACTTTTACAATTAGTAGAAAAGTATGAGGAACGACATGGGTATAAGGAAACCCAGGGTTCGAGCAATAATGGCGGAATAAGGGAAAGGGATTCGAGTAGAAGGTTCCCCGACAGTCGTGTCGAAGGAAACTGGCGGAATAGAAGATTTGATTATAGGCAGAATGACGCGCGGTTGACTAGTGTGGATTCGAATGATTTTGGATATCGCGGAGGTGCAGGAAATCAGAGGTTCGAGAACAGAATGATCTAGGTGACCAAGGATTCGATGGTCGCAATGATTTTACAGGATCGAGTAATGATTGGACCGGAGAGGATCGAAGAAATTTTCAAAATTTCGGTTCGTATCGCCATAAGCGCGGCTCTTGATCCACTTAGCGTAAGGCAAACAATTAAAATGCAGTGTCATAATATAGCCAACGGTGTTAATCGTAACCAAAGGTTGGAACGCTCGCGAATAAATTTAATGTATGTAAAATCAGCAGAGACTTGCAAACAACATGAGAGAGAATTTGAAAATGTTGTTAAAGAGTTTCAGAGTCGGCTGCGAACTGTGATGGGGTGGTCTGAGAGATCTGAAGCGGATCAGAAAGATGGTCAATGTATTAATAGTGATTTTTCTTTTGCCTCTGGTGGTGATTCTAGGAGTAACTTTAGTCTCTCTTTTGGAAAGGGTGTGAGCACCAGTTATGAAAAGCAGTCTAATCAATAGGGTCGAAGGATCCGAGCGAAGCTAGGAACGGATTTAGTGTGTTATAATATTGAGAAATTGTGTGAAGAGACTAGGCGGAATACTAAGATTCAACAGGATAGAGGGGTAAAATATAATAAGAGAACACGGGAAGTTAAAGTTGATGTTAAGGTAAAGGGTTTGGTATTGGTGCAAACACATCCTATGAAATCGGCGAGCAAGAGGATTGAGAATAAGTTTAAGCATAAATTTGAAGGCCCATATGAGGTGACGAAGGTTGAGAATAACAATGTGGTTATTTGGAAAGGGGGTAAATCGATAAAGGTGAATGTAGATCAGGTACGGATTTATCACCCAAGAGAAAGGGATGAAGGTGTTGTTGAGACAGACGGATTGAATAGTGAAGGGTCGACTGAGTATTCTAATAAACGCAAAGGAGAGTATCAGAGTGGAAGGAGGCTACCAGTGAGAATGAACGGACGAAAACATCCAGGAATAAAGATGACCAGTAGAGAAACAGCGGACGAAAGTGGAGTTTGTTCCGAAGGGTCCAGTCCAGGTCCACCTCGAGGAGCGACGGACAGCCACAGACAAGTCCCGCCTAGGAGGTCAAGTCTTTATCAGCTTCTCAGCAGACGACATATCAAGGAAGAAGAGTCCCGGAGGTCAAGTCCATATCCACTACGCAACAGATTGAGCATCAGCGAGAGGCAAGCGGCAACAGAAGGGACTAGTACATATCTGACAAGAATCGGAGGAGTGGAAACAGCGAGTAACAGATTTTGGCCCTACAAATGACTCGACAAGGAAGATTGTAAAAATGTTTGTTAAAACTGTTATAATTGTTAGTTATTTAAGAGTATAAAATTTATTAAAGTGATTTCTATCGGGGCGTTAAGTCCCTCAAAGAAATCACGTTTTCTTCACGGAGGGGGTTGTGACGGGTCTATCAGCGACCTTGTCACTGATAGTCCTCTTGGGAATTAGCTTTTATTTGTATCAGAGGACTTCCTCCGAAGAAAAGAACGGAGATATGCAAATTAAGACTATTATGTATATATAGTGTAAGCTTTCAAGAATGCCTAGCGTGGAAGCCAAGCGTAGCGGAGCAATAAGGGGGATTGAGCGAGGAAATAGATAGTATAGATTTCTAGTTTGATTGTTCTGTAGATTTGTAACTGAGCTGTCAATAAAGTGATTGTTTTAGAAATGTCTACCCTTCCTTCCCATCCGTCTGAAGATTTGTTACAAAGTTGAGTACTCTCATTTTTTCTTTTCGTCTCCCCTTTCATTATGTTGTTTGAATTGCGGGAAGGGAGTCGTTCCCCTATATATATATATATACCGGTGATCAAAATTAAGAGAATTTTCCAATTTGGTCGATTATCTTTAGAACTACTGGATAGATTTTATTGAAACATGGTTCGTACATAGGATTAATATTATTACGTATTTTTTTCTTCACACACACGACACTTCATTTACTCTTACTTTTTTTTGTTAACTTAGTTAATAATCATTAGATTACAGTTCACAGTTGTCCTTAGACAAAAGAGATCAGATTGTATGACAACAACAATAATTTATTTACACGAGTGTCATCTCGCTCCGCACTCGCATCCGTGTGAACTTCAGTTTTTGCATCGGGGATATAAAGGGCTAAGATGGGCTGTTTTACTTATTCGTTTTTCAAAGTAATAAAGGACTGTTCTTGCTCTTTTTCCCACTTAAAGTTTACATTTTTCTTTGTCAATTGAGTCAATGGTTTGGCCTTAAACACGTAATTCCGAATGAATCTTCTAAAAAAACCTATTATTCCGAGAAAACGTCTAATTTCAAGCAAATTTTTCTGTTGAGGGAATTTAGTTATTACTTCCACCTTCCTTGTTCCTGGTTTAGTTCCATGTTTGTTAAGAACAAATCCTAAATACTCCACTTCCAGTTTTGCAAATTCACATTTTGATAACTTTAAAGTTAATTTGGCTGCGCGTAAGGCTTCAAATATTTTAATCAATTTCTCGATCATTTTTAGCCAAGTCTTCGCCGGGACTAAGATATCATCAAGATAATATAAAACCTCTTTGTTACATAAGTTTCCTAATGCCTGGTACATTAATCTTTGAAATTCTGCAGGGGCGTTAGTTTAGCTAAATATCATTCGTTCAAATTGTCCGGTTCCATCTGGAGTAATAATAGCGGTTTTTAATTTTGCTTCTTCTGTTAAAGGTATTTGGAGGTAATCCTGTGCTAAGTCTAATGTTGTAAATAGATTGCACTCGTACAATTGTTCTAATAAGTCATCTATTATTGGTAGGGGAAATTTATCTTTTATCGTCCGGCTATTTAAACGTCTATAATCAATGATTAAGCGATTTTCACCTGTCTTTCTCCGTACAAGAAGAACAGGACTAGCATAAGGTGAACGTGTTTCTGAGACTATGCCATTTTCTTTCCATTCGCTTACGATATCTTTAACAGCTGCTCTTTTGGCGGCATTTGTTTGATAGGGCTTCATACATACCGGCTTCGAGCCTTCAATTTCCTTGATATCTATTTTCATTAGGTTTGTGCATCCTAACTCCGATATATTTAATGCGAAACAATATCTGAACTCATTCAATAAACGAATAATATCTTGTCGCTGTTGTTCCGTTAAGTTTTCATCAAATTTTGTTTGTTCCAAAGTTATTGGGCGTCGACTTACATTTATTTAATTTGCACTAACGCTGTAAAGTCCTACGCTTTGGCTATTATTAGAAACATTAATATAATCTGAATAAGTTTTGGAATTTATTTCATCTAGTAATTCCGCTTTCCCTATACGTTTTGGTTTTCCATAAGTGTTATTTCTTTATGTCCAATATTGACGATTGGCAAGATAGTTTTTCCTTCCTTAATTTCTAATAATGAGCTAAAATTTTCTTCCTTCCCCTGAATCATAATTAATCTATTGTCTCTTTCTTCTGTTTTACTTTTACAAAATTTACGCTATTCCTTATGATTTGGGTTGTTGCAATCGCTTTTAATTCGATAAGTGGCGCCTCTTCAATACAATATAAATTCATAAATGTGTAAATTTTCGCTCACTCTAGCATAAGCAATATAGGATAGGTCTAGAAATGGATGGCTAACTATTAAATCTACTGGTTGAGTTGAGTCGGGAACGATTAAAACATAAATATCCTTTCCCTCAACATCCTCTATTTGGAAATCTATTGCCGTCGCCCCTAAACTTTGAGAAACTGGATTTAACTGATTGCCGAAGGAAAATATATTCGTCTTGGAGGGGGAAATGTTCAACCTTAAATTGTTTGTAACTGATTCTTTCAGTAAACAACTCGAGGATCCTGTATCGAGGAGAGCAGTGACCCCGTGATTATTTATGTGTGTGGATCTCAAGTATGTGTTGGGTGCGGACGACTCCCGGTCACAAATGCTATTCGTTCTGGGCTCATTTTTATTTTTTGTGTGCCCCGACTCCCCACATAATGTGCATGGAAAGGGACAACTCTTACGACGTGACCGAATTTATTGCAAGTAAAATATCTCGGTTCCCCTCTATTGTTACTAGTTGCTGAATTAAAGGTTCTAGAGTTATCCGTACGTTTTGTAGAGCCTCCTCTTACATTAAATTTATGGTTCATTGGATTTCTCTCTTCCAATTTATTAGATTGGAATCTATTTGTATTATGATTATATGACCTTGGATTTGTTCGCGAATAATTTTTAGGATCATCACGATAGTTTGTAAACTGGAGGTTTTTATTTTCATGTCCACTAATCTTAATGCCACTTCTAACGCTTTCGTATTCATCTAATTTTTCAGCAAGTTCATTTGCTTTGGTAAATTTCGGCAAAGAATCAATAAAATGTTCTCGCATAAAATTTGGGACCCGTTTTTTCAATTGGTCTGTGACAATTAATTCCCTTAAGGAATCGAAATCGTTTAAATTTAAGCCTGTTAATCATTCGTTAAAGTAGTTACGTATTTCAAAAACAAAATCTGCCCATGTGTCTTTTGAGTCTCTAGCATGATTAATAAATTTTTGCCTAAATGTTTCGGCACTAAGTTTAAATCACCTTAACAGTAAATTCTTACGTGTCTGTAATCGTTCGCTTCTTCTTCTGATTCCCTGGCGATTAGTTGCGTGATTTCGATGGGTAAGAATCCTAACAGGTGATTGACATAATCTTCTTCCTAAGTCCAACTCGTTTGGCTTACCTTTCGAATAAAATTAAAAATGAAGATATTTCACCATCTTTTAAATCAAATTTTTGAACCAGATTTCTTAATTCAAATGGGCTCTTATTTATTTCTGGACCGATAATATCCTTATCAGCTCGCGTTTGGGTTTCCGTTCTATTGATTTCCATTTTTAATTTTCCTAGTTCAAATTGTCTCATCTGATCCCTTTCTAACCTTTGTTCTTTTTCAATCTTATCTTCAATTATCCTCTCGCGAAAACTTCTTCATAGCACTCGCTATTAATTATGATAGCCCTTATTGTCGCATTGGTAGCTTCCGAAGGGACACTTTCGCCTTATTCAAGCGCAATCTCGACTAAATCATTTTTACGTTCTTTTGAGAGGAACGACATATTTAACACTATTTCAATACGCTTCAAAATTATTCAAAATAAATCACTTCTTAGCACATGCATAATGGTAAGCGAAAACTATTTACCTTCTTTTTTTTTGTTCCTCATAATAAATCAGAAGTGATCCCACTTCTGATTTATTATGTATATTTTTCTTCTTCACACACATAATACTTCATTTACTCTTACTGTTTTGTCGTTAACTTAGTTAATAATCATTAGATTACAGTTCACTGTTGTCCTTAGACAAAAGAGATCAGATTGTATAACAACAATTTATTTACATGAGTGACATCTCGCTCGCTTACAACAACACCGCTCGGAGATTCGGTCCGTTCTCGTCTGAGGGGATCATGTGGCATCAAACAATCTCCCCTTTACAAAAAGAACGCCCTCTAGAGGCGGGTTTTAAGCATGGAGATAACATTTCAATACAAAAGACAACCAGTAAACAGTGATAATACAAGCGCATTGTCGTGCGTAACACTCATCGGAGTATCAAGGTATGAAATAGCAGTTGCAGAATAGGACAAAAAAAATGGGTTAGTAGGGGGTATGATATATAGGCCCTCTTACGGATTTATTGGCCTCACAACGTGATTTTATGCTGGAAATAAGGGAGTTTATGAGTTTCTGTAACAATTGATCCCACTCGTTCAGCAACGCTGTTTTCAAGTCTTGAATGGTTCTCAAAAGGGTCTTGCGAATTGCTATTGCCCTCCCCTGAGCGTCCCATGCATGCTCTGTAGGATTGAAGTCTGGAGATCTGACTGGCTAATACATCCGGCGAATATCTTCATTTTCCATTAATTCGTCGACCAGCTAATCTCTATGTGATCTCGCGTTGTCATCCATTAAAAGAAAATCAGGACCAATTGGATCCCTGAAAAGAAGTATATAGACCTCAAAAATATCTTCTCTAAACTTCTCAAGAATCACAGTTCCTCATTCTAAGACATGGAGGTGGCGATCCAAAATTATGCCTGCCCAGACCATCAAGCCTCCGCTGAGGTAATGGTCGATAGTGGCAAGTAGCGGGTCTCTGGTTTTCTCCTTATGAAAGTGCGGTGAAAGTCACTGGTTAGGCTGAACCATGACTCTTCAGTAAGAGAATGGTAAATCATTGATTCATGCTTCAATCTGTATGATCTCTGCATCATTTTAAGGGGACTCTCCTGTTCTCAGCGGGACGCAAACATCCCTCTCTCATGAGGTCTTCTAAAAACAGTAACCCTTGAAACTCGGGTTACTGTGGCGGCATACAATTCATGAAAGACCTGAGAAGCTGTAGCATCCCTGTTACACATCTCTGTTATGGACAAATGGTTATCTTCTCTGGCCGTCAATCTGCTGGGAGACCTTGCCCAGGCTTTCTCTCGATGGATCCGGTATCCTTAGGCTGTTCCCAAAAGTTGAGTACGATGCTGGGTGTTAAAATCGAATTATCTGGAAATGTGGATTTGAGACTGACCTGTTTCTAGATTACCCACAATGCGCCTCCTCATCCCATCTTCTAAACGTTGGTCGTTACTCAGATTTACTGTATGATTTTTTTTAAATTTAAGCGATTGCTGCAAAAGAACACCAAGAAATTCGGCGAAATGTGCTAGCGAACGAAATGCAGATTTTGGCACGCTCGCTTATAATATATATATTTAAAAAGACGTAAATTGATATAATATTTTAAATAAATATGACACTGAAACATGTAAATCTAATTTTCATTTTGAAAAATGGTATCAAAAAAGAAATCTTTATATTGCGGAAATAACTCTTTCAAATATTTTTATAAAAAGTTTTCTTAAAATAAATAATAACGTTTTTTACTTTGATTTCGTAAAACGTTTCTTGCATTGAGCTATATGTATAAAGTAATAATGTGTATATTTTAACAATGCAATAGAATTTATGTGTAATCTAATATCTGACGAAATATCATAATTATTACAAGATATAAAAACAATTTGAATTGGAAATAATTAAGTTTCAGAAATTTTAATTAAGTTATGAACGCTAAAATAATAGGAATAAGCAAGTCAAAGATGTTGAAACATTTTTTGAAGTTTGAAAGTATTAAGAAATAAAGAATGGAAATAAAATAATTTAATTTGCAATTTCAGTCTTTTGACTGCAATGCATGGGAAAACAATGGTTTTCTTTTGGATCCAAACCATTCCGCTCTCCAAATTTGTTGCGATTGAAATTGATAAAAAATTCAAAATTGAAAGAACAAAAATAAATATTTCCAAAAAGTTGAAAATCTGATATAGAATAAAGTATATAATTATAAGAGCATCTGAATTAAATCTTCACATACACCGAAATCTATTAATAAGCATAGAAAGAATATCCATGCTTGTTAATAAGCATTTCATTTAAGCATATGAAAATGAAATCTCCCTTTTTTTAAAAAAAAAATTTGTCTAACCTATTTTACAGACATTTCGTTTATAATATAAAATAACTCTTTTTAAAATTAAATACGTGTTTTACACTCTAAAATTGCTTGTTTTTATTGCATCTAATATGTTCTTATCATATTTTTAATTTAGGGATATTCTTCAGATACGAATTTCTTCTTGATACTATAGTTATGTAGTTTGAAAATTTTCTTATTTTCTGATAGTCGAGGTGTAACTTCTTGAGTGACGTATATGAACTTATATGTGTATGAATTAAAATACATTTGTAAATTAGCACGCTATATCTGCATTTATGATATTTTTTTTTCATTTATTATGGAAAAAAAACCGTTTACAGAAACCTTACTCTGATCTGTTACTATTACAAAGTATCACATAACCTTTTCGTCCATTTTGATTGTGTTGTATTCTTAACCTAGTTTTTAAAATGATTGGTTGGTTAGATTACAATAGAGGTTACGCGAAAACACAGGATGATTAACCTCATAATTTGGATCGACTGTCTAGCGATGAGGACAGTGTCTTTACATATTTCTCCCTCTAATTACCAGAGGCCGTGGTAGCTTAATGGTCATGTTCGTGAATTCGCGGCCGGCGTTGTTTTCGTCTCGTGTCGTGATGCTACAAAGATCCGCCTTGTAGTGCATCTGATGCATGTTAGATCTGTTGAGACTCCAAGACCTCCATTTGGCTTGGTGCGGAAGTTTAGAGAGGTACAATTTCTGGCATTCGTCCTCGTCACTTGACCGAAACGCAAAATTATGAATTCCGTCACCAATAATACTTTCGTTGTCTTTACATTTGACATTAATAGACACCAATCAATCTTTTGTTTAGAGACCTAGGCAGTTTCGGCCGCGAGTGCTTTTCCGACTCCGTAGAGGGGGAGAGAGTTGTTTACATTGATGCGGCAGGGTTGTTACGAACCCTGGACCAAGGGGTCCGAAGTTGACGGTCCTACCAATCAGGCTGAAAAGATATCTCTTCTGGCTGGTTGAGTAAGGCCTTTTAACTTCTAACGTTGTTATAGAAGAGAGTCGCTGCATATGCGGCGACCACACCTCACAAGTTCGTTTGTGGTCCCTCTTACATCCCGTCAAAATCCTCATTAAAGACATCTGGACTCGTGAGAAAGGGAAAACAACATTTCTGTTTCTCATGAACTTTGACCCTAATAGAGTCCGATTCTCCCTGGGAACCGAGAACACTCACGCATCAGGTGTCCAGTTTAGCAGGTGGCAATTCTTGTCCCGGTTGGAGTGCTATTGACCAATAAGTTTTATCATTTTCAGTTATCCAACCAAAACAAAGAAATATGTCCCGTGGTTTTAGAAGAGGCGTGGTCAATTCCTTTAGACCAGAAATTTCCAAAGAGAAGAGACATTCAGTGCTCTACAAAACGTCTACTAGAACGTCACGTCCAAGGACATTCCAATACTTTTTTAGCGTGCGACATGCACCCCACAATGTGTAGAAAGTGGAAGTGCGATATGTACTTTATTTTGTAAATAATAACTGAAGTATTTTAAATTAACCGAAATTGAAATAGTGTAAATATTTATCTAAGTATCACATATTTTTTATTCAACGCAACCAAATAACCAGAATGCCACAGTGGTGACCCAGACAAGTAATAAATAAGAACTGTGATGCTTAGAGCAACTAAGACTCTCAGACATTTCATCAAAATTTTTTTACTGTTTAAAGCCACAGTGATAATTGGACAATTTTTGTATACCTACTCCCACAACCGGAAAGCCGAACATCTCACCGTACAACTGCAGCAGTGATTTAGTTACATTTCTTCAACCTAATTTTGTAGATGTTCTTACGATTCCCGCAAGCAGTGTCAACGCTGTTTAAATGCTCCTTCATTAAAGCTAACCCTCTGCCTTCCTTCAGCGTTTTCTTCTTTTCTACGCCTCAACTAAATGATGAAAGCGACACAAGTGTATCGCCAGACAATCCCTAATAAGCCACAAACCAACCTGCAGAAGAAAAGCCCAGCGGAAGCAAGTTCTCTCAGCAGGACGCCATTGACAAGGTACCAATTTTATCCATTACCCTTTTGAACTGATCTTTGAGTGTCTTATCACGTGTCGCTGACCCTTTCTCCCATTCTGATCACTTCTCCCGCACTGTCGAATGGGGAAGTCTATTGTAAATATCTTGTGGTTTCTTCCTTTTGGTGTTTAAAATGATTGACTCGGGGGGGGGGGGGGCTCCAATGTAAACAAAATAGGAGTGCGAATCCCACCAGTGTGGAAGTCAAACATTGCTTTATGGATCAAGCAGTGCGAAGCCGCATTTGAGCTTGCACAAATAACTAAAGATGAAACTAAATTCTCCTATTTAATTACAAATATCGATTCCAGCCTACGTCTCAGATATTGTTCTCAATCCCCCAGCAACAGACAAATTTGTAGCTCTAAAAATAGATTAATTTCGGAGTTTCAAGACTATGAAACTCAGCAAATTAAAAAATTACTTTCCGATTTGCATCTTGGCGATAAAAAACCTAGTTTCTTACTCAGACAAATGCCAGATCTCTCTCTAAACAAAGTCACGGAAGATTTCCTGAAAAATTTATGGATGCAACGATTACCAGTTAATGTTCAAGCGATTTTATCTACTTCAACCGAGAGCCTTACCCAATTAGCGCAACTCGCAGACAAAATTTGTGAAATCGCATCTGATTCACAATCAATAGTTTGTGTGACCTCAAGTAAAAAAAATGACCAATCAAATTATGTTCTTACAGTTTTAACGAAGCAAATCGAAGCCTTAACTGTTCAAGTTGATCGATTTACCCGTGAACGTCATAGGCAAACATTTTCCTATAAGCGTAATCGTTCACGGAGTAAAAGTCGTACGTTCAATCCTTCATACTGCTTTTATCATAATATATTTCAGAAAAAGGCTCGTAAATGTCTTCCACCATGTAATTTCGATTCGGAAAACTAAATGCTGCTGCTATTCCGAAACAAATTTCAGGAAGTGGAATGGCAGTTAAAAATTCTAATCGTTTACATGTGTTTGACGCGCGCACCAACATGAAATTTTTAGTTGACACTGGTAGCGATGTTTCTTGTATTTTACCACCTAAAGATAAACGAATTAATAATGCTCATATGCTAGAACTTTTTGATGCAAATAATACAAGAATTAAAACTTATGGTATTAAATTAATCGATTTAAGTTTCGGACTCAGCAGAAAATTTAAATGGGATTTCATCATCGCTGACGTTTCCATTCCAATAATAGGAGCAGGTTTCTTAACAAAATTAGGATTGTTAATTGACCTTTAAAAATGTAAACTTATAAATACGCTAACAAATCTTAGCAGTTCAGGCAGTTTGGAACAAAATAATCAAATAAATGTCAAAACTGTTTCTGAATTATCTAATTACCATTGTTAACGCTTGCATGTGCTATCACCACGCCACCTGTAAATAAGGAGTTGGTAACAGTTGATTCTAACCCTAATTGTGAAGAGCGGGAAGCGCTCGTCGTGTATGCAAGTGAGGTGGTAAAAACGACCTATCTGTGAAGGCACCGCGTGCAGGTGTCTTGTTAATAATTAAAGAAATATATTTAATACAGTCCATTGAGAAGTGCATTATTGTGCAAATAACCTATGGAACTTTAATATTGTGTAGTGAACGGTTCATGTGGTCCGAATCGCCGGAGTGCAAATACCGGTAGGAAACAAAAATTTATTAGTGTTAGATTGTGTTTAATGAATAGATGTGAGTGATATTCTTCAGTTTGTGATTTGGATTAAGTGTGATATTTTTCTATGAATTAAAGTGCCACATCAGTGCAGAAGTGACCGCACAAAGCAAAACATCGATCCTGTTTTTGAGGTATGAGAAATTTCTCTTTTTTTTTTTTTCTGAAATTTAATAAACCATGTCTATAATTAGAAAATTAAAAAAAGACGAGTCAACCCTCGTTGCTGAGGAATTAGGCTTGATGATTCCTGATTTAGCGAAAGTCGTTGACTTAAGAAATATTATTGAAAATTGTGATTTGTATATAAATGACATTGAATTCGTTCAAAATATCGTTGATTACGTTATTGAGGAAAATAAATCAATTAAGGAAAGAGAAATAATGAAATTAGAATCAGTTTAGTTTAGTTTTTTATTAACGTCGCACTAGAAGCAACACGAGGGCTATTGGCGACGGACCTCGTAATTTTGAACCACGGTCAAGTGACGAGGACGACACCTGAGCTGTCACACCTCTCTCCTAACATCCACACCACGCCAACGGGAGGACTTTGGGCCCCGAACAGATTTAAAGTGCATCAGCCCCGGCTACACGGCGGGTCTTTGGCGGCCAAGGATCGAACCCACGACTGAGCGAAAACCGCCGGTCGCTAGTCCACGACCTTGAACACTAGGCTACCGCGGTCCGAAATTAGAATCAGAGAAAATTAAACTGGTTCAATTGCAACAGCAATCTGATTTATTAGAAAAGGAATTACAATAAGAAAACATTTAAAAAGAAACTCGTCGAGATAAGTTTACTGATATAGATACCTTAAACAGAAGCACTGAAAATCTAATTAAAAGTGTAAAAACTTTAACGATTTCTGTGCCTACTCGAGTAGAATCTTATAATCTTTTCTTCCAATCAATAGAAAAAGCATTTATGTTAAAACAAAAAATGTGCCGGAAGAATTAAAAGCAGAAATACTATTAAATATATTAGGAGAAAAGGTATCAAATTTAATGGTTTATATGAAAGAGGAGGATACCAATAATTATGAAAAACTTATAAATCTGTAATCTTAAAAGAATACCACTCCACCCCACAAGAGAGTTTAAATAATTTCGCAATGCGCAAAAATTACCCAATGAAAATTCGCGTCGAGGTTATTGTCAATTGCGATTGCTTATTTCGGATAAAATATTTAGCGTCCTTGATAGAGAACTGAAAACGCACATAGTAATAAGAGAGGGTGAAGGATATTTTAAACCGGAACAACTTGCGAGAGAAATTGATATTTATCTTTCTTCGAGACACAAATCTAAATATGAATCATCAATGAATGGAAGTAAAAGATGTCCAATTATAAATAAAACAAAAAGTCCTTTGAATTCAGGGTACCAGTAAAGGATTTCAAAAGTGTTTATTTCAGAAATAAAAAGCTATAAATGTGTAATGTGTAAAAATGAGAAGCATGCGTTATATTTGTGTCTTCGATTTAGGATGCTTTCAGTTCAAGATCGCACTGAAATATACTCATGGACAAAAAAAATTAGCGCACCAAGAAGGAGTCATCGAAATGAAACGAAATTTTACATACGTAATGACTACTTTGATATAAGTAAATGATTATAGAAAATCAAAGAAAAAGGATCATTTATTTCAGAGAAAAAGGCAAGAATGGAGGATTTAATACCCTGTTCAACCCCCTGTAGCGTTAATGCACGATGCGATACGATCGGGCATTGAGGCATAATACAAGTTCTGTATGATATCTTGAGACATTTCGTTCCATATTTGCTGTAACCTTGCCTCTAGTTCGTTCAATCTCGGGGGAGGCCCAACTCGCCGTCCCAATTGATCCCAGATATGCTCGATTGGAGACAAATCTGGGGATCGGGCAGGCCAAGGAAGAGTAGTAACAGTGAGGAGACAGTCTTGTGACACCCTTGCCGTGTGAGGCCGAGCATTGTCTTGTTGAAAAATGGCTCCTGGGAGCCGTTGCATGAGTAGCAACACATATGGTTGCAGGATGTCATGGACATACCGCTGGGCTGTCATGGTGCCACGGATCAATACTAGGAGTGACCGTGTATTGTAGGCAAGGGCACCCCATACCATCACACCAGCTGTGGGAGCGGTGTGTCGCTGTAAAGCAAATGCAGGATTGAGGCGTTCATCACGGGGTCTCCACACACGAACACGATTTCATCACTGCTGAGATTGAATCTGGATTCGTCGCTAAAGATGACCTGGTTCCATTCCGCTGCAGTCCAGTTTCCTCGTGCGCGGCACCACTCCAAACGGAGAAGTCGATGGGTGGGCGTCAAAGGCAGCACTCGTAATGGGCACCGCGATCCCAAATGTCCTTCAGCCAGGCGCCTTCGTATGGTTCGAGAAGACACAGGGGTCCCTATTGAAGGTGCTAACTGTGTCTGGATGGCGGCCGATGAAGCAGTTGGCTGTATGCGTGCATTTCTTACGATGTGACGATCTTCTCGACGACTGGTCTATCGAGGGGATCCTGAGCCTGGGCTTCGTGTAAATGACATCTCTCTGATCCACTGGTCCCAATACCTCCTCACAACACAATCAGAGCGGCCTAATTGACGATTTACTCGCCTAGCTGACCACCCAGCTTCCATCATCCTGATGATTCTCCCCCTCTCATACTGCGACAGCTGCTCATATTGTCTTCGGAAAAACGGCGTAATGGCATGTCTACCTCAGCTCTTCCTTTGCAAATGATTCAGCACACTCAAACAAGCTTTGGTTACCTGTTTTATTCTCAACGGAAAACGATGTTAAACGCCCTCTACCGGCTATAAATAATGCGCAATCACACTGCATTTCTAATCATTTGTATATTTCCCCGACATGTACCTTCATGCCAAGTTTTGTTACGATCCCGCAATTATTTCTTGGTGCGTTAATTTTTTTTGTCCATGAGTGTACTTAAAATAAATAATCTGTGGTTCGGAAAATTACTGATTTGATTCCCCTAACAATACTTAATGCTTATGTTGAAATTTCAGAATCAATTCCGTTAGCTGATTATAATTTTAATGTCCCAGGAAAAATAGATATTTTATTAGGAGGAGAAATTTTTTATGAATTATTGAGGCCTGGACAAATATATGCGCAAAATTCACGTTTGCTCTTACAAAATACAGTGTTCGGTTAGTGGCTAGAGGTAGTGTAGATCAAGTTAGTGACTCTAAGGTTCATTACGGATTAATCCGAGATGATTTAAATTTAACGTTAAAGAGATTTTGGGAGATAGAATGTGTCGAATCATAAATATATAAAAGTAATGAATACGCGATTTGTGAGGAACATTTTGCTCGTACACATCGGAGAAATGAGGAAGGGAAGTATATTGTCACAATGCCCCTTAAAGAGGATCCTTCGTGTTTAGGAAATTCAAAGGACATTGCTCCTAGAAGACTCAAATCGCTGTGGGCTCGTTTATCCAGAGACACTGAATATTTAACGTTATACAAAAGCTTCATGAATGAATATTTGAAACTTGGCCACTGAAATATAATAACTGAAAGAAGTGGTGGAAGAAAGAGAACAAGATGTAGTGTATTATGTCCCACATCATAGAGTGTTAAGACCCAAAAATACAAGTACAAAATTACGTGTTGTATTTAACTGTTCTACATTAACTACTAATGGTAATTCGTTAAACTCGTTACAGTATAATGGTGGAGTAATCTAAGGTGACTTATTTTCGATAATGATAGGGTTTAGAAAGCATGTGTATGCTTTGACAGCTGACGTGAAGATGATGTATCGAATGATACTCATAGAACCCAGTCAACACAAACTTCAAAGAATTTTGTGGAGTGATACGCCCAATGAGTCACCTAAAACTTATGAGTTAGTTACAGTTACTTATGGAACTGTGAGTGCTCCGTATCTGGCAATGAGGACTTTGAAACAATTATCCACTGATGAAGAGAATAATTTTCTCATTGCATCACCTGTGTTGCGTGACAATTTTTACATGGATGATGTACTATGTGGAACTCAAACTTTAGAGGAGGCTCAAGAGTTGCAGCAACAACTTATAGTTATTATGCAAAAAGCTGGAATGCAACTTCATAAATGGTGCACAAACCCTCCAGAACTAACACCAAGAGTCGATGGAAATTATAATTTCTCAAATCCAAGGGAAACCGAAACCTTAGGAGTGTCCTGGAAACCAGTGGAAGACTGTTTTTCTTTTCGAGTCAAAGTGGAGATTGGGACTTCATACACAAAATGGAGTGTGCTGTCTACTATTGCAAGATTATTTAATCCTTTGGGACTGCTTGGACCAATTGCATCTAAGGCTAAAATATTAATGCAGAAACAATGTTGCTTAAAAATTGATTGGACTGACACACTTCCTACTGCAGAGTTTTAAGAATGGCATAACTTTTTGGTTGTGTTAGAAAACTTCAATAACATTGATATTGAGAGACGAATTGTGATTGAAAAAGCTACTCAGATAGAAATCCATGGTTTCTCTGATGCTTCAGAACGTTGCTTTGGAGCAGTGGTTTATTGCAAGTCTTTTAGCTCTACTGGTGAAACTAATATGGTTAGACTGGTGACCAGCAAATCTAGAGAATCGCCGGTGAAACGCCTTACAATCTCAAGGCTGGAATTGTGTGCTGCAATCTTACAATCAAAGTTAGTGAAAATAGTCATTGCTGCAATGAAACGGGAAACAACAGTACTATTCTTATGGAGTGATTCCATGGATCTTAAAACATTTGTGCAGAACAGAGTTGCTATTATTCAAGAGAACACATCCATAAACCAGTGGGGTCATATGTCATCTGAACGGAACCCAGCAGATATGACATCCTTTCACGGGGGTGGGGTTGGACCCTGATAAATTGGTCAACAGCAGAATGTGGTTCAACAGTCCCACATTTCTATATAACAGTGTTTATCCAAAGCAAGCAATTTCTGTGTCGAAATAATGTGAGGAATTGAAAGTAGAACTTAAAAACTGTTAGTGTGACGAGTTTAAAGAAAAATTATCTGCTTTTAATGTGACTGATGCATAGACTCTTTATATACTCTCTAATTTTATTCATAATATACTTAATTTGAGTAATAATTATATAACTGTTCTTCGTATTTGTAGTTATGTTTTCAGGTTCATAAATAATATACAAAATCCTTTATACATGGGCCATTTGAAGTAACTGAACTGAATCATGCAAAAAGTGTTTTAATTAAAATGGTTCAAAATGAGGAATTTTCAGCTGAGATTAAGTGTCTCAAGCAACAAAGGAATGCTCTTCCAAAGAGTAAGTTAAAATCCCTAAATCCGTCCTTAGTTTCTGATGGAGTCATGAGAGTTGGAGGACGCTTGGGTAACTCAGGTTATAATTTTTCTAAGAAACATCTTGCTATTATGCCTAAAAATCACAAATTGACTTTATTAATTATTGATTATATTCATGTTAAATATTTTCATGTGGGTGCATCAGCATTACTTAGTTATGTGAGAGAAAAGTTTTGGCCTTTTAGTGGTAGATCTACCTGTAGAAAAGTTGTTCATAAATGTATCATTTGTTTTAAAGCTAATCCAGTTATTTCATCTCAAATTATGGGTGACCTGCCTAGAGACCGAGTAAGACCAAATTTTCCATTTAATCGTGCAGGTGTGGACTTTTATGGTCCGTTTTTCATAAAGTATAGAAATCAACGTAAGAGTATTTTACATAAGATTTATCTTTGTATTTTTGTATGTTTTGTTTCCAAAGCTGTACATTTAGAAATGGCATCAGACCTTAGTTCAGGGGCTTTTGCATCCACGTTAAAGAGATTTATTGCCCGCCGCGACAAAAGTGCTAAATTATATTCTGATAATGCCAAAAATTTTCAAGGTGTGACTATGGAAATTATGAGACTTCATAAAATGGTTCAGGATCCAGACAAATAGTTGGTTGGTTTTTTAGCTAGCAAAGGTATTGACTGGGGAAATTCATCCCACCTAGATCCCCAAATTTTGGCGGACTTTGGGAAGCCGCAGTAAAAGCCTTTAAATATCATTTTAAACCAGTTGTTAGTGGTGCTAATTTAAATTATGAAGAATTCTTAACTGTAGTCACGCAGATTGAAAGAATTCTAAATTCGAGACCCCTCTGTCCTTTGTCTGCTAATGAAGATGATTTTGAAGTTTTAACCCCCGCGCATTTTCTGCTAGGACGAACTGTAACTACTATTCCTGAACCAGATTTTTGAAATGCAAACGATAACAGACTTAAAAATTGGCGAAGGTTAACAAAATTAGTACAGTTGATCTGGAAAAAGTGGCATCGTAATTATTTAAATCAGCTTCAGCAGCAAAATAAGAGGAGATTCGAAAAAAATATTGTTCAAATTGGCGATTTAGTGTTACTAGTTGAAGATAATATGCCAGCACATAAATGGCTACTAGGCAGAATTATTGGTGTGATCTTTGGGGACGATAAAAATTCGTGTAGCTCAAATAAAAACTCAATTTGGTGTATTTAAGAGATCTGTTTCTAAATTTTTTTGTATTACTTGTGTCTGAATAATATATGTAAACATATGTATTTTTCTTCTTGATAATTGTAAATATTGTTAGTGTATTCCATTGAAAATATTGTCATATTATTTAATTGTATGCTGTGTTAAACTGAGAATTTCATGTAATTGAATAGTGTTCTTTTTGCTTGATTCTAAGTATAGAAATAATTATTGAATATTTGATAATTATTGATTATGTATCTTCAAATTTTGAGTAATTAAAGAAATAGTGTTGTACATACAATGATTGAATGTTTAAACATGTCAATGGGGGCCGGTATGTTAACGCTTGCATGTGCTATCACCGCGCCACCTGTAAATAAGGAGTTGTTAACTGTTGATTCTAACCGTAACTGTGAAGAGCGGGAGGCGCTCGCCGTGTATGCAAGTGAGGTGGTAAAAACGACCTATCTGTGAAGGCACCGCGTGCAGGTGTCTTGTTAATCATCAAAGAAATATATTTTATACAGTCCATTGAGTAAGTGTATTATTGTGCAAATAACCTATGGAACTTTAATATTGTGTAGTGAACGGTTCAACCATGACATTCTTAAAAAATTTCCGGAACTAACAAATCCTTCTATTCACGGTCAAACAATTAAACATGACACCGTTCATTCCATCGAAACTAAAGGACAACCAGTTCACGCAAAAGCTGGAAGACTTCGACTTGAAGTATTTAAAGAGACAAAGAAAGAATTTGAATATATGATAGAACAAGGCATTTGTCGACCTTCTAAAAACAAATGGTCATCCCCTTTACATGTAGTAAACAAAAGGCCTACCGGCATACGTCCAGTTGGGGATTATAGAGCATTAAATACTGCTACGATTTTCGATTCATATCCTATTCCCCATATTCAAGATTTTGGACAATTGCTCCATCGGAAAACAATTTTTTCAATATTAGGTATCACTCATGCATATCATCATGTACCGATTCATGAAAATGATATACCTAAGACTGCAATAATTACTCCTTTTGGCTTGTTTGAATTTCCATACTTAAATTTTGGACTTAAAAATGCAACTTAATCATTTCAAAGGTTTATGGCTGAAGTTTTAAGAGGTCTAGATTTTTGTTATACTTATCTAGATGATATTCTGGTTTTCTCTGACGACGAGATAACTCATAGGCAACACGTAACAAAAGTCTTAACAAAATTAAATGATTATGGTCTTAAGCTTAACATTTCAAAATGCATCTTTGGTGTTCCTGAAATCGAACTTTTAGGGCACCTTATTACTAACGATGCACGAAACCGCTTCCAGAAAAAGTAGAAGTAATATTAAATTACAAGAAATCAGAAACTTTAAAAGACTTGAGACAGTTTTTAGGAATGCTAAATTTCTATTGTAGATTCTTACCTCGAGCAGCTCACACTCAAGCATTTCTTAGCGATTTTCTGAATGGTTCAAAATGAAATGATAATAGAAAAATTTCTTGGTCTGTCCAAACGAGTGCAGCTTTCGACAAATCAAAACAAATATTAGCAAATGCTGCAATGTTAGCTCACCCGACACCAAACGCATCCTGGTACTTCAGGTAGATGCATCAGATTATGCAATGGGCGGAGCACTGAACCAAATGACCGCAACGGGACTCGAACCTTTAGCATTCTTTTCGCAAAAGCTTACTGATACTCAGTTGAAATATAGTGCTTACGATGGAGAACTATAAGCAGTCTATTCAACCATTAAAAAATTCAGATTTATGCTAGAAGGAAATTGATTTGTCGTATTTACTGACCATAAGCCTGTAACATTTGCTTTTAAACAAAAGTCTGAAAAATGCTCACCGAGACAAAAGAGACAATTTGATTTCATTTCTAGTTCACAATAGATATCCAATACATTAAAGGTACTGAGAATATTGTCGCCGATACTTTATCGCGTATTAATAAGATCCAATTTTTAGGTCCAGTTGATTATCACGAAATCGCATTATCACAAACAAATGATAGTGAATTAACAAATTTATTAAATTCCGAAAATTCTTTAAATTTGAAAAAAGTTAAGCTTCCAAATTCTGATGAGGAATTATACTGTGATTTCTCAACTTTTCCTGAAAAATTCAGGAAAATTTGTTTTTATTGCATCCTTAATTTAGCTCATCCAGCAATTAAAACGACTTCGAAAATAGTTCGTAGCCGCTACGTGTGGCCTAGCATAAACAAAGATTGCATATCTTGGACTAAGCAATTTCTTTATTTTAAATTATATGTATTCTCATTCTAAGCAGAGTTTAGTTCCTTTTGGTATTTCTTATCTATTTCATGCTCTGATTAAAAAGTATTTCCAACCGCTTTTTAAAAATGCTTTATTTTTTAATATTTCGCATCATATTTAATTTTATTACTTTTATATGCTTATAAGATTTTCTTACCCAAAACTGTAATTTTTGTCGAATTTTTCCCTCTGAATAAAAGGATTTAATATTTTTAACACAATCACTAGCCTTATAAAATGTCAACTTCCGAAAATTGCTTTTATTTCGACTACATTCATGATTCCGGCTGTGTCCTATACTTCGCTTGACCGACGAGGCCCACCTTAAATTTTTAATACCTCCTTTTACAAAATTTCTTCTCGTTGCTTCAAATAGAAATGTTTACGACCCGTAACCTTAGTAACACTCACTTCCCCCATTCCGTCAATTCATGACCACCCCTGCGTGATGAAGAGAGCGAGAGTGGAATGAAAAGAACGACACACGAGATTGAATTCTGGAAACCTATGATAAATGTTGGTGTGACAGATAAGGAACAATAATAGAAGGGAGGAAGGCGAAAAAAGCATCCGATCGAAGGAAACACCCTTGGTCACGTGATGTCTTAGACGCTGTAGTTGTAACTCGAGTCCCATAATTCATTCATCTACGGAGGTCATTCACATCGTTTGTTCTCATCTTTAAGATTTATTACATGGACCATCAAGGTTCAGAAAATTTGCATTGCTTTTATTGATTTCTAGCAGTGATTGCAGCATTACACTGATTGTCAAATTTTTTTCCCCCATCTCTAGCACGCGTAAGCTAGTGATGCGTCTACGGTCCTCCCCTTGACATAAATTATTCTGTACCTTTAAAAGCATAATTTCCATTCTTTGCTCTTTTATTGCCGCAAATCTAAAGTACTTTGTTTATTAACTGATATTCGGCCGAGGTAGTGGTCGCGGACTCGAAGCTGGCGATTTTTGTCGAGTCGCAAGAAAGAACCTTGAGGCCACTAAAGACCCACCGTGTATTCGAGGCTGATGTACGTTAAATTTGTCGAGGCCGAAATCCTCCTGTTGGCGTGGTGTGAAAGTTAGAACAGGGAGGCGCCAGCTGAGGTATCGTCCTCGTCACTTGATTCAGGTTCAAAATTACGAGGTTCGTCGCGATTAGCCCTCGTGTTGCTTGTAGTGCAACTTAAATAAAACCAACCAACATCAAAATGCAAGTGTTTTGAATACAGATATTTTGGATAAAACTGAAGATTTCCTTGATGTACCTTACTTAATAAACTTATGTACTTAATAAAATCAAACCAATTAACCGATATACATTTTAGTACCGATGTACTAGTATAATGAGTTAAAGAAGTTTTGATTTTTACCTATATCCTTGCTTGTTTTTGAAACTTATTGAAAGCATTGATCTGGAATCCTTATTCTGTTACAAATCCGTATTTATTAAGAATATGTCTTAATATAGACCGTATCCATTACATTTGGTTCCATCATCAAATACTTCATTTATGTTTTATAATGACACATGCTTTATGATATGCTTATTACTATGTAAAGTTCTTTATGTATTATTTTTTCAACCTAATGTCAAAAAATTTTAGGATCAATTCCTAGAATTCCTTGACCAATTTTAAGAGTAAAATGTTATTTGAGAACTAATCATACATTCTGTCATAATTGCCATAAGTCTCGATTGCCTACATAGATGGAATTACAATTTTATATGGCTTGATGGTATCTGCGAAACGCACGTCGCACTTATGACATTTAAATAAAATGGTTCCAACAACAGAATCCAAACTGGCAAAAAATGTAAAATTACATAGATTTAGATAATATTAAATCAATACTTTGTGTTAAAGAGGCTAATTACGAACATAATAATTAATAGCGAATACGTAGTGGTTCAAAAAACATGATTTAGGAATGAGAAATGGAATGAGGTAACTCAAATATTTCTCAATTGATCGCCGTAATTTTTCCAGCTGATGATACTGTCTTGCTTTCTTTGGGCAATCGAACAATGAGTTGATTCAGCAGAAGCAACTCATTGTTTTATTTCCGTCTCGTTTCCGGTGAATCATGACGAATCAGTTTCATCGACGATGATAACACGACGCGGTAGCTGATTTCTCAGCAAAAGGCACTCTAATTAAAACTACTCCATAAATCTGAGTAACAATTATTATGATTTAGAGTCATACAATGGTAACAGTAACTTGCCTTAACAATGTCATATATATGTGTGTGTGTCGTCGAAAATAGGTACTTTTTGTACCACTTTCGTATTACATTCTTTTTTCATGAGAACATCACAAAATTCAGTTACCCTAAGGGTTGATCTCAAATTTCAGAATTAATGTCCAATTTGGTTTAAGACGATGGAAGTTTTCTGAGGGTCTAAAAATTTGACCTATGATGGTTAGTTTCGGTTTCATTTTGAAGCATTTTTGCATTCTTAGAATTAATTAATTTAAAATATTTTTGAGTATTGAAAGGGATATTTCAACTTTCACTATTAAAATCGTTTCTGCTCACTTATATTCTGCGTTCTTTGTTGAGTTCGCATTGTTAATAAATTAAGAATGATGGAAAGGACATTTTCCAAGATCAATATTTGTTTTTACACAAAGATTGTATGACTTAGCAGCATTGTAGTTTGTGTTTTCCCTGTTAAGAAGATGCCTCAGCCGAGCCGTTCTCGGATAGTTAAGATACAATGTTTCAATCAGGTGGAACATTAGTGAAAATAATGTTTATATACATACATAAGATGGTTGACTAGCGTCAGCGAGTCGTCGCTTTTGCTCAGAATGTAGGAAAAAGTGGAGAATGAAAAGTTCAGCAGATGGCGCCAATCGGCGAGATGAAGTAGTTGGAATTAATGAATGAAGAAAAATAAATCAGAGGAGTACCCGTGATACTATTCAGTATCAACACAATGTGAGTCAGATGTAACCAATATGAAATACAAATGGAGATGCTATAATCCTGACAAGAAGTGAAGTATTATTAGACAAATAATGAGAATCACTATGGAGGTTTTAAGAGAAGAGACCATTTGGTTGTTTTGTAGGCGAAATTGAATTTTGAATGAGGATTGGTAAAAATAGTTTGAGCTCTGATAATTTCATTATTGTGATTTAAGATGGAGGTGAAAACATTTCGCGACAGCTTGGTGATGTAGTCTTCAATGGAATCAATATTTAAGTCGTTATGAATAACTGAGTTTCTAATGTACCAGGGGGAATTTGTCATAATTCTTAGGATCTTATTTTGCATTACTTGCACTTTTTTCATATGGGTGGATAATGTTTATGAAAACCAGCCTTCTGTAAGATACTATTAGACTTCAGAATACAAGTGGTAGCCTAGTGGTCGCGGACTCGCGGTTTTCTTCGAGTCGTGAATTCGAGCCTTGATGCCACTTTTGACCCGCCGTGTAGCCGGTGATGATTTATGTTAAATCTGTCTTGACTATAAGTCTTCCCGTTGGAGTCGTGTGGAAGTTAGGAAAGGGATGACAGTCAGGTGTTGTACTTGTCACTTGATCGAGGTTCAAAATTACGAGGTCCGCCGCCAATATATAGCTCTCGAGTTTCTTGTAGTGCGACGTTAATAAAATCAACCAACGTTAGAATGCAAATGTTTTGAATACAGATATTTTGGAAAAAAATTGAATATTTCCTTGATGTACATTATTGTGTAGGCTGAATATTTGATTACAGATTCTTCCCTCGCAATCTTGTTGCTAGGCATGTTTAAAACTTTGTTTAGGTCAAATAAATGGATTTGCATAAAAATTAAAAGTTGTTCGTGTCAATTGTTTTCAAACAAAGAATGGAGGATGCTCTTCAAAATAGTTCATTGATACCAAATTAAATCTCAAGTAAAGTTAGCAAGAATCTATTTTCTAAAGTACTATTTGATATAAACATGATAATAGTGCAAGATATGTTGAGTATGAGTCTGTTACTCAACGTTGAAGAAATTTTATAAGCATCTAAATTTGAATATAACTGTTGAATATAATAATATAAATTTGACCAGTAAGACTTTTAATTCCTTTAAAGTAAAAATTCTAGGTGGATATGTTTTTTACAGAAAATCTCAAATGCTGTTTGATATTTGTGAAGATGTCAAAAACGCACGTGGTTCGAGGAATGGCAATAATATTGTCGATATAGGATTGTCTTATGATGGAAGCTGGTTGACAAGAGTACATATGTCAAATATTGGAATGGGCTGTGTTATTGACCTGCTGACTGGGATAGACTATGAAGAAAGCGGTGTGAATAATGCCAGCAAATGAAATTTGCTTTTGGACGAAACGAATTCGATATTTGATATGAAAGCGATCATGATGCTTACCATGTTACACAAGTCGGGTCATCCGGCTCATTGGAAGTTAATGCTGATGTGAAACTTGGCAAAACTCTCATATGTTTCGCACATAAGTTGCTGCATAAAAAGCCCCCCCCCCCTCTTTCTGTTGTAAATGCTTGGCGTTTCTACCAGTCGGCACTGGCTCGTGAACCATATTTTCATAAGGATTGCTTAAAATCTCCAATCAGTGAAGAGACTTGGTCCAAATTCTTGCCATTGTACTAACGATTAGCATCTACTGAACTATTGGGCAAGTGTATCAGATGTCTGATTCAAAATTCCAATGAATCTTTACATTTAAAGATTTGGATAAAATTCTTCTAAGAAAATACAACTTTAGGAATCGTGTATTGATCGCGATGTTCAGTGCAACATCCAAGATTAACATTGGAATATTAGAAAGTCTACAAAAATTTCAGGACGTTAATTGCCTTGCAACCAGTTTGTCATTAAAACCGTCGTAACTTATTTCATTGATTACTGGAGAATGTATTTCAGAAATGAAATAAAATCAGTGAATTATGTTATATAAAGAGTCAAAACAAAAACTCAAACTTGTTTAATCGCACAAACTTAAAATTGAGAAAAAAAAAGAAGTGTTATGGACAAAGCTATTTATTTCTACTTCTTTATTATATTATTATTTTGTATAAGTCTATTGTATTCAAAACCTTTTCGAAAATATTAAGTTAAAATTAAACTGAACAATCTGTCGTTGTCATAGCCAATTTTATCGAGTTTGGGAAAAAGAAATATATTTTGTATAAGAAAAAATATATACAATCCTATTTAATTTAAATTAAGGTTTTAGTATATATCGATTAGGTGAGAAACATTAAAAAACTGTATAAATATTATTAGTTTTAGTTTTATGTCTTTATTAACTTTAAAGACATTTTCTCGGGTTTTTATTTATGTAGTTGTTAATATTTTCCATTCACTGAGGCTTTTATTTTCTGTTCAAGATAAGAGTCTTGAAATTGTTTTGTAGATACTTTCATTTTTTTTTATAGAAACTGCATCGTCTATTTTATTTTGATTCTGTTATGACGGCCATGTTGATGCAATCGATGGAGAAGGATTTTATTCCTTAAAGAATTGTTTTATCAAGAATTTGGGGACATCTTCTTAACATAGATTACACATATTACATGGTGAGACTTCACAAAAAGAGCAGAACAGAGTTATGCAGTAGAAGCAGCGAGCGAAACCGGGAAGGAAAGAGAAGCGCGCGGAAAAGAGTGTTTTTATTCGCCTGAGGTTCGGGAGAAGTGCCCGCATCGCGGTTTCTCGTAATAAGACAACAGTTACAATTGCAGTATGAGGCGTTGGTTGGAAGATTAATTTTAGTAAAATAGATTATTGGGATTAAATAAAAGAAAGTTAAAATGAAGAAAATTAGTACTTATGTAGGATGTCACACATATGTGTAGAAGGGATTTAGGTCTGAGAACTATTGTTATTTTTTTTAAATTTCGAACAATTAAAATCTTAAAAAAATTCGTGTTTTCTTCCGATATAATGAGAAAAATATTTATTAAAATTCAACAAAGAGCCAGATTCTTAATAACATACTAATTTCTATTCTCATTAATATTTAGAAAATAAGTCACTTAAAATAACTAAAAAATATTTAGGATTTCGTATTGCATTAGAGTTTAAAAAACTTCAAAAAATTTTAAATAATGGCTTGTTAAAATGGCATTTTTTTCGTAATCAATTTAATAAATATAATCTGAAATCGGAACATTTATTACTTTTAATATTACTGTCACCATAAAATGTTTGTATAAAAGGGTAGCCTGCCTTGTTGCCTTAGAAATTATCTTTTCAAAAAGAAAAATTTAAACACTTGTTTCCGTTATTATGTGTTTTATTCAGGTTTACTTGGATATACATATATATGGTAACAGACACATATTAAGTTTAGAAGACTGGTTTTCTCCAAATGGAAAATAGCACTGAATGTTTCAAAAACGGAGGCCGTCTTCTTCACATATTTCACAATACACTGATCCCCTGGTCTCAAAAAGCCAAGTACCTTGGCATCATCCTTGATAATAAACTCACTTTCAAACAACATATTACACATCTCCAAGGAAAATTCCGACTTGCCGCGAATAAATTAATCCCACTAATTTGTTGGAGTTCCACATTGCCTATTAAATACGAGTTGTTTGTCTATGCACTGTATCTGCGACCCATCATTACCTACGCTTGTCCAATTCGGAATCATGCTGCTCAAGGATACCACAATAAATTAGAAATTTTGCAAAACAATATTTTAAGAATGATTGCACGAGCCAGATGGTTCGTGCGTAACGAAGACATTCGAGACTCCTTAAAATTCCCCAAACTTCAAAATTACAATAATATAATCACTGAAAAATTTAATAATACCCTTATAAACCACCCAAACCCTTAAATTCAACAAATTAATAGCTATACTCGACATTATAGATCTTTAACAAGCCTAGATTAATTTTAACTTACTTCATTAACTCACCAAACCCTCAGCCAATAGGAGAGCTCCCTCTGCCTCACAGAGGTAAGAGGAAAGTTTCTCCTAACCAAGATAGCAAAATTCTAAGTACTCGAGTAGCTGCTCCCTCATTGGACAAGCGCCAACCACATAGCTCCACCCACCTCCATCTCAATGCTCACTCACTAAAGTTTCTTAGAAGCTTTGACTCAGATCTTATATTCAATTTAATGCATTTAACTGATAACTTTAAATAGTTAACTATTAAATTTTTATTTCAATAGCAATTTATAATTTTTAAAACCATCTTTATTGTGCAGCATCCATTTTTATCAGGGTATTGTAATAGTATAATTCAGGTTCAACTCAGACAAGAGATAAAGACTGAATTCGGGTTCGGTGCTCTTATTTAACCTTCAATATGAACTAACATCACATCAGATCAACAGAATTGCTACTACTGACGATGGACGAAATTTTGTTTCTAGATCAATTGAGGAAGACAATATGTACTAGTTTATGTTATCTTTGTACCACACATTTTAAATATTTTTGATGCTTTCTTTTCTTCGCCTCAATTTGTTACCAACTCTGAATGATAGTTTTCCACGTCGTGGCGAAGAAAATATTGTGACATCAGGCGATGCTGGCAATTCTAATCTTCGATCTAGATAAATCTTGTCTAATTCGAATTTTGCAGCGCCAAAAAGGATAAGGATTGTATATCAGGTTGTTTATTGAGGCGTTTTAAATTCTTTCGTTGTTGTTGGAGACCTGCCGCATACTCTCCTGTCATTTCCTTTTGATGATATAGAGTAATCGGGCGACTTTCTTAACAATGATGTTTTTCTGGAGAAGGTTCTTTTTTAGTCATTACAGAAATTAATATTCATCCCCCTCTTTAAGGCATTGAGTGGTTAAAGTATCTCCTCCCTAAGGTATTTGATAATTTTTTCTTAACATTACCGGCAGTCTCTAGTTCAAATGACTGGTCTACTTGACGAGTTGACCGAACCGGTACATCACGAGTCGTGATTTATTAGTGAATGTCTAAGTTTGACAAAGGCAAATTTTTCGGGGATATATGCAATCTGTATTTCTAAGCCGCGCTGCCGTTTAGTGGTAATGTCGGTTTTTCTCCACGCTGGGGACTTTTTTCTCCCCATGGCGAAGAAGGTCGTGTGACCTTGAATGACGGCGACGATTCGAATTTTCGTTTTGTTGGTCTATTGCCTGTTTTGTCTTTTACAGTTTCTTAAAACCTAAGCCAAAAGAGATTCCTCATCGGGTTTGTTATTAAAGCGCTTTAACTTCTGTCATCGTTGAGAATAGAACCACCACAATTGGCTTTTGTCAAAATATTCTTCCCATTTATTCAAACATTTTGTCTATTTATCTATGTTACAGTTCAAAAAATTTAATTTCCAATTGAAATGGAGCTTTTAAGTTTCAATGGCTTCGAACTGAATCAACCTTGATAAACAACAGTTCATCTAATAAACGATTGATCCCTGCCAGTTTTGCAAATTCAACATATTCCCGTTTCGCTCACACCACCTCACTCGTAACCTGTAAAATGAGTTACTCGAAAGGTGAAAAGCACAATTGTGCACTTGTTACTTTTCGAGATTCGCTGTAATCTTTGTTTGACATTCAAATGTTTAGTAATAACGTGCAGAAGTTTGCAACGTACCATCAAAATAAACATAAAAGATATTTTGAACATTGAAAAGCCCATAGAGAAGACACGAATAAAGATGCGCAAACAAACGTAGAATTTGTACTTTCTGTCCAACTAAGAAACGCAGAATGAAGAAGGACATTTGTAATTATTGCAATCAGGCTATTTTGCAGCAACTCTCTCTTAAAAAGTGCAGAGTGTAAACGTTAATTTTACCACTTTTCAATTTTAATTGAAATATTTTAATACTTCTCATAAGTTACTCTAATTTGTTAGAAAAAAAATAAAGGAAATACAAAAAATATTTTTGTTTTTAATTCGCAGCCAATTAGTCGAAGGATTATTAACAGAGTAACATTGATTAAAGTTAACTTGTAATGGTTACGTAGTATTTCGTTCTTCCGCCATTTCCAAGCCTGTTTGAAGAATCATTCAGTCAAATAAATGGTGAGTTCAAAATGTATGGTAAACAATTTGTTTTTACTCGTGTACTGAATAATTAAAGTTTATACCTTTCCTTCATAGCTCTTTGAAAAACATACCTAAACATACTTCAAATGATATAGAATTATCATTTGAAGTATGAAATTAATCCATCACTTACCAGGTGACTCGAGTTCAAGTGATTAGAATAACTGGAGTTGAATTCTTAACCCTAACTAGACCTACCTAACTTCAATCTGGAATCTTCTCAACAAAACGGTCGCAAATGTAGATTCATTTCTTGTAACTTAATTTTTTCGTCCTACTTTCTTAATCCCCAAATACTCTCTTATCCGCTGCTTATAAGAGTAATTTATATTATCAAATCATTACGCTTCTTATTTTCAATCTAATATGCAAGAGTCACGTTTCATTTTATAGTGTGGAATTCCGACACAATCAGAAAGAAATCCTGAGTTGAAGGGAAAATCGCTATAGCATTCAATGCTACAATCTAGGATTAAAAAATTCATAAATTAACCTGGAAATCTAAATTCGTGAATATTTTAAACACATTTTCAATTCAATATTGCTTATAAAATTCCCAAAATGTTATTAATGTTCCTATAGTGTTACATTAAAATTTCTGATCTATTCAGCTCTATGTAAATTGCATCCTTTTGAAATCTGGTAACCGGATCTTGAGATATTGCCTACAATATTGCTAAATAATCAGGTAGAAAATACGACTGGGTCAGTTCTACTAGTGAACTCGAAAGTCCTTAACCGAAATCTTCCAATTAAGCACGTTCGCAGGATTTTGAGAGGTGTGGTTTGCTGACGTCGAGTTTTGTGACCGTAACGATTCATTCAGTGCTTTAGGAGAAATGCAAAGCTTTTGTTTCTTTTCCGCTTGCGTTTTCAGCTGAAAAACTGAAAATTCTAAAATAATTTTTAATATCTATCAGATCCTTAGAGTTTCCTTGTACAATCCGCTTGTTTTAAACAATTTTGATATTATGAGATATCTGGTTATATTTCTCTAAAATCTAGTGTATAGTATTTGATTGCGCTTGATTCGAATAGTTGAAATTAGTTGCTTTGTTTTTCAACTGAAGCACAATTGTTGATTTGTTGCTCATTTGTTTTCTAAAATGCTCTTAAACTACAAAAGAAGCTTCGATAATCTTTTTAATTAGGAGTTTTGGGAACTTTAAGAAAATACTTGTTGTAGATAAACATTCTCTCACTTTTTTGGATGCGGTCAAAATAAATACAATTTAGCTTTGAAAAGTGTAACAAAAATTTGTGTAAGATTAACCCTTTAACTGCTTGTCCAGCGATTTCAACGTTTATCTAAGATAGGTTTTTCGAAGAATTTGTTTTTATGATCTAAATCAGAGGTCTTCAAACTGGGTTCGGCGGAACCTTAGAGTTCCTTGAAACTTTGATAGGGGTTCCGCAAGATATCACTATTTGCTTAATCAAAGCACCAAAATTTTAGTAAAATTTAAATTTTTATAGAAGATTGAATTCTTATAGGCTGTTTGCTTAACAAATATAAATAAATATTTTAAGGATAAAATAAAATCTTAAATTACGTAAAAGTCAAGTGTTTCAAATACATTAATCGAGACACATTAGGTCACATATTAGTCTGCATCCTTTGGCTCAGGTGAAGAATCACCCACTTATTTCATTATTTTCAAAATATAAGGTAAAATTGGCGCGACTCTTTTAAAATTCAATTTTGGGCAGATAATATTAAATGCTTTGGTAATTTGCATAATATTTTAGTAGACGGTAACGCTGATCCCGATAAAAATGTAAAAATTAATTTGGTCAAACATTTATCAGGTCTGCAAAAACACATTTCTTAAATATTTATTATTTCTTGAATCCTGTTCAAAATGAAAAATTATCTAAGATCCAAAATCCTTCTCTAGAATGTGAATCCTCCGAACTCCCAATAAAAGAAGAAAACCCTCTGAACACCCTATAAAAGAAATAATTGAGTGTACATGAATTTGATTGATATATCAAATTGATGTACACTCAATTGAAACTAAAATTTAATTAAGTTGATATTATGTATTTTTGATTGACATTAGAAAAGGATATCCTGAAATTGCCAAAAGAGCTTTGAAACATCTAATATCATATGTTTCAACCTACATATGCGAAAAATCTTTCTCTTTGAAAGCTGCAACAAAAAAAAAAAAAAAAAAAAAAAAAAAAAACAGAAACGGATTGGATGTTGAAGATGAAATTATGTGGCAGATTTCAACAATTATTCCAGATGTAAAAATACTTTGCAATAAAAAACAATCACGGCCAAGTCATTAAGAAATGTATTTTCTTTAATTTTAATAGGCTATATTTTCGAAAAGCCAAAAAATAAAAGAAACCCCCTTACCATTCATGAATCTTACTAAGACGTTTCTATTCTGATCAAATAGAAGTGCAATAACGATTTTGTACATTTGAGTTGGATAAAAAGCTTTGATTTATTTTTTTTTCTTTGATCAAGGGGTTCCTTGAAGGTAAGCTCAAAGGATTCCCAAAAGGTTGAATATCTCTCATCTAAATCAATGTTTAAAAAATCTTTCAAGTAAAATCTTGCTACTCATTTACTCTCAAATATTTGTAGTCTTTAAATATATTTAAAAATGTGCAGTTTTGAAACGATTGTGCTAAAATTCAGAAAGTTAACAATTACAAATTACCAAGGTGATGATAGATAGTGTTTAAACCATGAACATTATTGTTCCTGGATAAAGAAAGAAAGAAATTAACTACTTTTATTTGTTTACTTTTTAAATAATACCATTATTGTATTTTTTTTTTACTACATTCCAATTTTCGTTTTTAGATCATTTCGTCATTTTATATCCATATTTTTATTAATTAATATTTGAAAAAGTTTTTCGTATTTCTTCAACCGGTTTTTAATTTTTAAAAAATATTTTAAATATTTGTTAATCATTCTAATAATTTTTAAAAATTCGTAGAACTGCTAATATTAAAATCAAATGTGTTTTGGGAGGATAGCATTTTCTGTTTGAAAAATGTAAGCTTTCGAAAATTATTTTGCAAATGTAAGTCAGCAATAGTTGATGAATCCAATTTTCCAAGTGTGCCAATACGACTAAAAAAGTCTGGCAACATGAGAAAAATTTGACTTAGCTTTTGTCGTTTTTGAAATACGTTACTTTCATTTGTTGTGGGTTCAACCGCCTTGGAATTACTGTCATTGATTATCTTTTTAAGCAAAGTAACTATGAGTTTTAACTAGTCTTAAATCTGCATCAATTGCAGCAATCTGATGTAAGATACTATTGGTTATAAATGTGTTTGGATATAACTCGGTTTAAAAAAATTAAAGTCATTTTAGTTCTCGAAATCTGACACATTTCATTTTTCCAGAAATTTCAAGTGTCGTGTAAATTATATGTGCATGTATTTAACATAAAATAAATACCCAAAATATTCATTTCAAAGTATGATTTATGAATTATTTAATGAAAATCTTTGGTCAAATCTCTTAAAATCGGTGTAAAATTTAATACAGACTTTTGCTGAAATTTTGCGAGTTGAAGATTGGTCAACATGAACAATATTTCAACTTCACGAGCTCCATTGTGGATAAAATATGTTTTACCAAAAAATGATATTAGATGGCAAGATGCATTTGGTTTATTGGGAACTTATTCATTAAAAGAAGTTCGGATTTAATAAAAAAGTGGAGTCTGTGGTAGCCACACGTAGCAAAGCAACATGCGCTTCTTCACTCTTGTTATGGGGCATCTTAGATCTTGCGGCTGCTCTTGTCAACAACAACGCCAAAAGTTAAGAAACGCATTAAAAATTAACCCGAGAGTCTCTTTTGGTCTGGTTGTTAAGTCGCAGCAAAAAAACGACCGGTCAATATTTTATCGAATCTACTGGACCAGGGTTCAGAAAAAACACCGACAACCAAGATCAAGCAACAGCTCTTACGATCTATAGGGTTGAAATCACCCAGGACGTGAACACTAGAGGGAAGCAGAGCCTAATACTACTGGTTGCATATGATTGACGCAAAATACTTGACTCTGTGTGTCTAACCAAGACCATCGCACATAAATCACAACTAGTGATATTCCGGCTACGTTGCACGTGTCGACGAGATACAGTCGTTTACACCAAATGGAAACTGCAAAATAACATTCAATACAACACGGAGGGGGTGTATATCGATTGCAGTAATGGTTAGATAAGCGACTTTCCTCACAAATATCGTAAAGAAGGTTTATCTTCGTATCATCACAATTATACTGGAGGGGGAGTATGCTGCAGCTCTTTTTAACAATAATCAGAGAAGTTAAAAAACGTGTTGATAACTAGCCCGAGGGTTTTTTCCTGTTTCGTGTGGTTGGTAAAGGCGCAACAAAAAGTGACCAATCAAATTTCCTCCTGACCCACTGGTCCACTGTTCGAAATGCAGCCGACGCACACTTCCCCTCCACGGGGTTGGAAAACATGAGACGCCACAATCTGTTCATATTCTGATTCTCGGAAATTATTGACTAATGACTGGATTTATTAAAATTCACTCTGATGGATTTTACTATTTACTATCATTGTTATTACAAAATGTACTGAAATGCTAAAAGTCATGGAATATCCCCTAATATCGTGTAGGACCTCCTCTTGTACAGCGAAATGCAGCAATTTGATGTGGCATTCATTGCCTGAACGAGTCTTTCAGAAGTCCCCTGATGTTCCTATTACGAAAAATTGCTCGTCCATAATTACGAAAAATTGCTCTGCAACAGGTTTTTGAGGACGATTTAATATGTTGATCATTTTCTATGCATGTCGATGAGATTGATATATGACTATCTAGATGGCTAAATTATTCGATTGAATTGACCAGGATGTTGCTGAAACAATCTCGAATGACTTGGGCCCTGTGACATGATGCATTGCCATCTTGGAAAATTCACTCGTTATTGAACCCAAGCATGACTGAAAATGGTCTCTAACCAGCTGAATATAACCATTTCCTCTCTCAATGATTGGTTTAATTTTACCAGAGGATCCTGTTCATGCTGCAGCAACTCTCTTCTACAACAAAGTTAGAAATTAAAAGGCCTTATTTAACCAGCCAGATGAGATACCTTTTCAGTCAACTTCGGACCCACTCGTCCAGGGTTCGAAACAATGCTGCCGCATCAAGATCACCCAGCAACTCTCTCCACCTCCTCGGGGCCGGAAAACCACTTGCAGCCGAAATTCCATATAAAAACAGTCCATACCCTTATGGAGTCGCCACCATCTATGACAGTGCTTGTTGGCAATTTGCGTTCATGGTCTGTGTCACAGTCGAACCTTATCATTGCAGCGACTTTCTTCAACAACGCCTTATTAAAGAGCCTGAGTAAGACATTTATTTTGGCACAGTTGGTAGAGGCGAAACAAAAAGCGACCGGTCAACTTCTTTCTTCGAACCCAAATGACCAGGGCTTAAAACGGCAATGGCACTTCAAGGCAGCACAACATTCTCTCACCCTTCACGGGGTTGAAAAAGATCTCCCGGTGATTCAGAGAAAACGTCACCCGCCTAACCGTTATCTCTGATCAAATGAAATCATAACTCATCAAATCAAGCAACATTTTTCTAGTCAGGGTCCAACTAATACATTTGTGAGTCCAGTGATGGCTTGGAGCTAATAAAAAGCATTTGAGTGGATCATCTGTTACATCTCGTCAACGTCAAATTTCCCAGCTCTGTCCTCACGCATACGTCTGTCTCATGCTCCACATTGGTTGTTTCTGTTGTCTGACGCAGTGTTGTTCTTGTCTGATATCATTGATTACTCTATGTAGACGTCTCTGGTTTCGATCATTAAGTTAGAGGCTGTAGGCCTCTCCTTTGTCTTTGAGGTGATGTGATGCCTGAAATTACATATAATCGTCATACTTTTGATACTGGATGGAGAAATGGAGAGATCTCTAATAATTTCCGAAATGGAAAGCAAAGCACTCCCCCCCCCTGCATTTAGCTCTAAGAGGCATTCCGCATTCAAAGTCTGTTAATTCCCACCTTGCTAGCATAATCATGCCAGAAAATCTTTCACATAAATCATTAGAGTACAAACGAAGACCCTGAATGCGCTGCCCATTTATACATTTCTAACGCGATAAATGTCAACTGGATATTTGCATATTGCTATCCAATAACTTTTGATACTTGTGTACACAATTTCAGTTTGGTACTTCAGTGTATTTTCTTTTCCAAATAGCACATAATTTGCAAGAAAAGTTAGTCAATTTATTTATTTAATCAAGACAATCAACTGATTTAAGGGCATTCCCATAAGTGAAAGAAAAATGACCCTTTTTAGTGTATAAAATTCAAGTTGTTTGTTGAAATTTTTCGGTTTCTAAATTGTCTAAACGTTCGTTTGGCTATTCAGACTTTTGTATCTAGCTTCAACCAGAACCCACATGCCGAAGGTTTTTGTTAGAACTTTTTGAATAAATGTACTTCAAACAGTCGAAAGATTCTAAATACTTTTTACCCAAAAATTCATACTGAGTTAGTTCTCTTCAATTTGGCAATAGATGGTTGGTTACATTTTATAATCCTGTACCGATCAAGCCGTTCGCTTTTTGAATCTTTTTGTGCGGATTAGGGAGTTAGTTGATTTCAGTCGCCAGGTAATCATGTAGCGCTGTTCGCATTTTTGCTTAGTGTATATCGTAAATATCAAGTTATATTTTAGTTCAGTGTTTCTTGTTTTATAATGGATTGTGTATCACGTTTGCTCAATATTGCAATTGTAAAATTACTGTAAAATGTTCTTAAAGTTCATTAAGTTTTTTTTAATGGTAATGAAACAAATAAGCGCAAGCCTATAACTAAAGTAGCTCGTCATAATTTGTTTTATCTGTCAATCCGTCTTCATTATTTTTTTTTAATTGTGCTGTGTTTTATCTATAGAGAAATCACTGAATTAATAATCTGTGATTGAATTTACCTTTGTTGTTGGTTAAAAGGCGAAATACTTTGTCGGATATTTATATAATCTAAAAAGACTCAGAAAGTGTAAGAACACATTAAATGGTTTTAATGGTTTCAATTTTTATCTAGTGTGATTTATCTTATTATTCCCTTTAAAACTATATTGTCAATCAATAATCCTTTAAAATCTCTAAGCCTGCACGTCAGAGGTCCCTAACTTACCAGATTGAAGAGGCTGTATTTAATTTCGACGGAATGAAACTCTTCGATACTTAAAACAAATAAGATTCCATGGGCTAAGTATAAATATGTATCTCTCTCTGTGTGTGCGCGAGCTAATGAAAATTGATGCATTATAAAATACATTTAGAGAACCAAATTTAAATTTATTTAATTTTATACATTTTCAAATAGTTTTAAAAATGAAGAAATATTAATTATTAAATTTTAAAAAATATTTAAAAATAATGAAAAGTAAAAACGAAAACATAACAAGTAAAACATATAGAGTAAAACAGCCATAGAAAATTGGAAAAAGAAAATCCTTTAATAATGCAGAAAAGGGTAAGAAAGCTATATAATACTGCATCTCGTTTATAAGAAAGAGATACTCTGCTTAGACTTGTTTAAATGCGCTAGACTTCGCAATCAATAATAGCTGCTTTAAACAAAAGGTACCGGCCTAATCTAGCAAAATGGTGAGACAAATACAGTAATAATCAAAAAATGACGAAACAAAGAGAGTAACAATGAAAATATGGTGAAACAAAAGAAAAAAATGTTGGAAAACCTCTGCTTTGAATCAAAACTCGGTAACAAGTACAATATAAAAATAATTCGAGATAAAAACCAACGTTTTTATAAGATGGCAAAGTATATTAAAGAAAATTATTGAAATAATAGTTAAAACTGGTCGAAATAGAAAAATAAATGGTCTAAATATTGCATTGTTAGGCAAGTAAGAACAGTTCCCAAAATTTCAGAGCTCTACCCTAATGCGAAGTTGGTTAAATTAATGATGGAAAATTTGATGACACACTGATACACACACAGATAGACACACACCAAGTGAAATACATAAAAACGTTAAAACTAACTAAAATTAATTGATTCATCCGGTAAATTAAATGGTTGGAAGGCAGTTTTACCCAACCTCCCTTGGCGACAGGAATTATTTGGCGGTATTTTGCCAAATGTGCCTACCCTGGTCCGTTTTACGGACTTAATGTTCAGCCAAAAAAAAAATCGCCAAGTTTGGTACCAATTTTTAAAATCGTGCCAAGTGGTTGGGCTAAACTGCATTATTAAAGAAAATATAAGTTAAAACTTGTCGCAAATATCTAAATATTGCATTGTTAGGCGAGTACGAACGATTCCCAAAATTTCAAAGCTCTAGCTTGATGGGAAGTTGGATAAATTAACGATCGAAAATTTGATGACACACACACACACACCAAGTGAAATTCAGAAAAACGTTTTAATAACAAGTTTTTATACATGAAAAAATAATTAAAAATAAGTAAAGAAATTAGAATATAACTCACTCCACTTTAAACATCTTTAATTACCCCATTTTTGTCCTAGACTAACAATTGCCGCCACAAACTCAAGTCATCAAACATTACTCTGGCATCACCCTCTGCAAATCAAAGTGAGATTTAAGAAAAATACATCTAAAATTTCGAAGAGCTATTCTTTTAAACTAAGATTAAAACATTTTAAAAATTAAAAAAAATTAACTAAACCAAATAGAAATTAGATACAAAAATCAAAGAAGAGAGTCATATTATTTTATAATTTTAAAAATTTATCTATTATTAAATATAGATTTTAAATTTTATTAAAAGTTTTTCGGGGGTAATCAGCCTTAACGCAAGTATAAAAGAACTCATATAAATTATTTTGAAAAATTAAGGTAAATTATTTATATTCTTCAGAATATAAATAATATGTTTCTCTATATGTTAAATCTTAAATTTCTATATAAAAAAGGAATTTTATTCATTCGAAGAAAATAATTATCTCGCTTTGAGAAAAATATTTCTAATAATCCTATTGTCTGTTACTTTAAGGTTAATATCTATCTAATCTGTTTCATAAGTATTTACATTAGTTTTAATCAGATTTAAAAAAGAAGGATAAAACAATAAATCCGGTTTAAATTTATTTGAAAAGATACAAGCTCAATTTTTCTCTGAACAGATTGAATTTATCGTTGTACATAAGATATTATTCATAAAAATATAAGTTAACTTAAGCAAGACTATTACTAGCTAAGCCCCCCGTGGTATTCTTTTAATTTGTTTGCATTTTTTTTTTATCTTTTTCAATAATATTATTTTCTTTTAAAACTAGATGAACAAAAAATTTAAATTTCTCTAAAGATACAAAACAATTATTTTTTAATTTTTTGAAATTAACCAGAAAAAAAATTAAATAAATTTAAAATTCATTTTAAAATTAAAACCCTCTATACATATGTATTGAATGAAACAAATATGATTGAATATAGGTATTAAATGAAACAAATGTTCTAAGTTATAACTGTAAATGGAGTATAAATCTCTTTATCAATAACATACTTAATAATTTCATTTTTTTTTTCAGTAATAACAGTCTTATCAAAACACTCATTGTGTTTTTTAAAAATATTTTGTAAAATTTTACTAGCTTTAGTAACATAAGCGTAGAAACCATTAGTCACTATTCTAAATTTAATAATTTATGAAATACAGGATTTAAAAGGATGTGAGGAAATCTTACAATTTTGATTGTATGAAATATTCTCTTATATGAAGTTTTAATTCCATTGGAAATTTCTCTATCACAATTTCTAACTTTGATAAAAGTATTACTATTAAAAAGATATTTATCAGTTATAATAGCATAAGGATTTTTTTTAGCCATTCAAGGGGTTATTGTTTGAGTCAATCCAAAAATGTCATTCCTGACCATTTTTCAAAATTTATTTTATTTTTGAGTAAATTTTTGACGTCTGCTTTCATTAGTAACGAACTTAATTTTCAAAAATACGACGTAATAAATTTCTCTTAAATTTTTGTTCTTGGAATGTTTTGAGGTCAAATTATTTTAATATTATTTAAATATTATTATTTTAGGTGGATCACTTTTGACGTACCTGATTACTTTTCAATTTTTTATCGTCTGCTTTAATTTTAATGACATTTAGCTTAAATATATTCAATTTAATAATTTATCATTTCCCTTAATTTTAATATCGGAAATGTTTACTATTGTCCATTTCTCGATATTTCATCATTTACTTTAATTTTTATATTTAAGTTATAAAAAAAAGAGCATTTTGGTTGGCTAAATGTGTTCTTTTCAAAATTTTGCATAGAACTTTTTAATTTTTTTTCCAGATAATAACATGATTACTTAAAACCTTCTCAATATAACAAATAATGAACTCATCCTGCAAGTTTTTGATAGAATGTCTTAGATCTCTAAGATTAGTGATCGTTTTTGTCTTAAAATTCATACATTAAATCTCTTCATTAATACGATATCTGTATTCTATAAAAGCTACGATAAGTAAATTATATTTAATTGCCAAATTAATTAAAAATTATTATTTTCTTCGTTAATTCTTTTTCTTAATATATTTGGAACAAATTATTAATCTGAATCTTATATCTTTATTCATAATCTAAGATTTTTATCCTTAACAATATTTAGATTACCTGTAAACACGTGTTGGTATTCTTCATTTATTTATTTTAATTCCTACAGTTAAATTCATTTCTGTTCTGTAAATCTTTGCAATTACTATAATTAAAAATCAATCATTCCATATTTTTTTTATTAAATTTAAAAGCTTTTTTTTAAAATTGTAATGTAATTAACAGGGATAAAATAATATGATTATTAAGAGTATTGTTATAATTAATATATATCTCAACAAATTTATGTTCATAAAGTTAATACTTCAATATTTTATACTTCGATTACCTTCATTACTACCACAAATTTTATATTTATAAATGAAAAATTTGCTCAGATCCTTAACAATATATGAGTGCTATCTATTTCATTTACTATAGTAACAAAATCCCTTCATATAACTTTTTGTTCATACCAATAATGTTTTTAATATTTTTAATATTGAAATCCTTTTCAACACACGCGCACACACTCACACACACACACACTCATATATATATATATATATATATATATATATAGAGCATATATATGATATATAAAGAAAGAGTTATATAGTTATATACATACATATATATATATATATATATATATTATATATATATATATTATTATGTTATAATATATACATATTATATACATATACATATATAGAAAGTTATTATATATATATGTATTATTATATATATATATATACATATATACATAGTTATATATATATATATATACATTTAATATATACCCACCGCGAAATTATTCAGTGCCGAAAGTCAAATCACTGAGTGTTTATATACTAACGGTAGTACAAATTTAAAAAAAGAGTTATAATAATGATTTCACTGAAAACAACAGGAATCAATGAAAACGTATACCCTCACCCTCTTATATACATATTTACAAGGATTCACATATATTCGCAAAGTACGAGATTTTACATTTATACAGTGATATAAACGAGGAAGTGCCTACAATCGTAAATATAATCGTATATTTAATCGAAGAAGAAAAATCAGTTTGAAAAAATTGAGACTCCAATTCAAGATTCATGAGAGCAAGACAAAATACCTTATCACTGTAGAAGAGAAAGATCATTCTTTTTTATATCTCACTTAACTCGTCAATTCTCAACTGGGATCAACAAATCAAGTGTTGGCTTACTAATTCATTCGTTCTGGTTCAAAAACTTTTCACTGACAGTAGCTTCGTATCTCAATTCCCGTGATGTGGAAGTTTAGAAAAAGGGGTAGCAATTCAGGTGTCGTTCTCATCGCTTGATCGAGGCTCAAAATTATGAGGTCCGTCACCAGTAGCACTTGTGTTGCTTCTCAGAGCAACTTAATTAATTTAATTAAACTTTAATTAAACTTTCACAATCTCGTGTCTTAGTATTTAGACTACAATGTTTCAGTCCAATGTATAAATAACTATTAGCCTGCCATTATCATTCATTTTCCTTTCAATTCTATTTCATTTATATATCCTTATATCTAATGCAATTCACTGCACTTCTCACCTTCATCTAATTTACTAAATCACGTTTGATATTGGTTGAGAGGAAATTGTTTTATGCAGTTCAACTTACTATAAAGTTCCCGAGATCAGGGAAAAGAAAATCGTAAAAAAATCAAAGTCACAAAGCTTTTCAAATCGTTCTTGTGAAATTGCTCTAAGGGGCGGTGTGTAGTTCCAAAAATCTTCTAAATTAGCCTCTGGCAAAGAGCGCGTTTCATCCATGACTATCAGTGGGTGGTACAGTTAGGAACCATTCTCAAAGTTACATTAATTTACGACATCGCTGGCTGTGCCATCTGATGCGATTAATTTAAAATAGGCTGCATTATATACTCTAAATCATATAAATTCTTATGTCGATTAAGATCGCGTGCCCTGATCGATATCCGAACCAACATCGGTGAATTAACCATATTGGAGCCACATGAGCTAGTTGAGTTTTTATAAATATTTTCCTTATTCAGGCGCACATCATTCCAGAAGCTCCAGCTGTCCATTTCTTTCTATGTGAAAAATATTCACGCGTTTATCACAGTTCATCTGGAAAAAGTTGGTTGGAAAGAAGAGCTATTAATCAATATTGCGTTCGACGTCAGACATGAGAACTTTTTAGAAACTTCTGCCATGTAAATAATGACAGATGTTTAAATTTGATGGATAGAGTATTTGATGCACATGAAGATGATGGAATGATTTAGTGTGGAGCAAAGAGTACTTAAAAACGATTTCGAAGGAGAAAAATACTTGCAAAATTGTAGCCATACTTTTAACAAAAAGACTGCATAAATAATCTTTACATTTAACGTTATTGATGAACACAACTTCAAGAAGATCAAAAGAGTTTTAAGAGTGAAAAATGGTATGCACAAGTTTTTGAACTAAAAGAGATATTATTGCCGTGTGAATAGAAATTGCAACGTCTTTTTCTGAATTTATAATTTTTGGAATGGTTTCCTTTTTCTACGTTTGGGTATATTATTTTTTCTGCAGTTTAGAAACATTATTTTCAAAAATAATTATTTTTAGGCATATTTCAAAATTGGGAGTTTTGATTTATGTTTGATTTTTTTCTTTCAAGAAAAAAAATACTCTTGTTCATAGTAGAATGTCGTCAAATAGGACCACTTGAACTCGGATCTCCTGAGGGCATGTAGTCTAAATGGAAAATGAACTAAGGCAACTTTAAGTGCACTTCTATTGTTCACTAAGCAGAATTCTTTACCTTCTTTGAATGTGGTTTAAATTCGATTTGTTTAATATTAAAATTATTAATTAATTTAAAATTATTAATAATTTTAATATTAAACAAATTAAATATTAACATTATTAATTTGTTTAATATAAAATTATTAATTTTAATTTTTCCCATTTTCCAGTTCACCAGGATTTTCGATGACTAGTATCGCCTCTGGTCCAATTAATCCGAATTAACGAGGTTTCATTGCGTTTGGTTAAATGTCGAAACATTGTAATATCTCAAAACATTTGCGAAATATTTTTCAAAAGCGTTTTAAATGTGAACAAGATTTAAAGGATATTCCTTCTGAACTTCATCAGTGAACAAAAACAATTTTTTTCCTTTTTGCACATTTTTTCCATGTATGTCATATTAAAGATAGTCCTGTCTTTTTTCTGAACGAATACCTGGAAAGTGAGGATATTCGTCGCACGGATTGACGAGCTGGATCTTCTGACTCTGTGTAACATATATGGGACACTCATGGGAAAGCAATTGTATCTCTACATCTCCGTCGGAAACCATCCCGTGGTAAAAATGACCTTGCTTCAGGAGTGGGATTAGGGTCTCCTCAACTGCCTCATGTTCAATATGCCGTCACTTTATGGGACCCGTCTGGTTGTGTAGACCATTCCTCATATTAGACCCATTTTCAGTTCATTAATTTGCATTAAATTCTGTTCATTAATGTCTCAGAAATTTGACATATGTACAAACTATCTGAATTTTGCACAAGAGTGTACATATATTATGGAATATCCTAGTCATTTAAACATAACATTTAGTTTTCGATAAGTAATTAAGATGCATATTGTTGATTATAATAGAACCAAGATGGTGTCCAAATGTTAAGTGTAAATGGTTAAAACAAACAATATCCCATTTTATACACATAAATATTAGCACATAGACATTGAAATAAATCATCATCCTTTTGGCTTAGTTGCTAAGAGTACTGCTAAAGATAAACGGACGAGCTTTATTCGGACTGACAGATAGTGAGGGTTTGAAGGAACCCCGGCGCTCAAGTTCATTCAACTTCTTCTCTCGCCTAGGTTTTGATAAATATCTTCCCATTTGCGAGAAAAATCTACCTTCAAAATGATGAACCAGGACTTAAACACTAGATGACAGTGAACCTAGAACTACAGTCTGTATCCCCGACGTAAAAACTTGCTTCCGTATATCCAACTAAACAACTACACATGAATCGAAATTTGTGATACGGCACACATGTCAAATAGACCCGCCATCTCAACTAGAAACAACTAATGACGCTTAATGGAAACGGCTGAAACAGCTTTATTCAGTAATCTCCTCCCTGTTGTACTGAATTTCGCTGAAATTCAGTATAACAGGGTGGAGATGTATATCATTTAACCTGGAAAAACAACCTCTTAAGTATCGTTTAGAACGTATCATCTCAGTGAAATTGGAAGAGTCGTATGCGGTTGCTGTTTTTATTAACGATGACAAAACTAAGAACACCTTAATAATTAGCTGAACGAAGAATTTTTTTGCAGTGCTAAAATCATTGCAAAAGATGACTGGACGGACTTTTTTCCAATCCGACATATCGAGGGTTCGAATCATATTCGTCGCTCAAGATCAACCTACTCCCGACTTTACTAAAGGGGTAGAAAAGTATCCACCGATGTAGTAAGAAGTCATCTATCCACTGAACTAATAACGATCAATTAATTATCTTTTTGAAATATCGTGACATGTAAAATCAAGCCAGCCAGCATAGTTTAAGAAATCTTGCAATAGTTGTTATAGTATATCTGTTGTATCTCACACTGAACTACAAACAAAAATAACGAAAATCCTGTTGTGACTTCAAGAGAAAAAAATTATTTACGAAAATATGAAGCCGTATATTAATTAAATTCTGCAAATTAAATTAAAATCTTATACGTAGACTTAATCTCCTGAGATTGTGTATCATTTCTTCCTTCTAGAAAAGATTTCTGAAATCTAGGAAAACATTTTTAAAACTTTTATACTCGTATTATTATTTCATCCAAAAGAGTCTTTGTATTCATTTTAATTCATTGTGTATTTCATTCGTTATAGCTTAACTTATTGTGGATTTCGTAAATTGGTTAATTACTGTGAACCTTTTTTATTGATATTGATTTTATCATTCGGGAATAAATTTCGTAACGAAGACTTAAAAGGAATATTTATGATCTGATCATGACATTACAAATTCAATGAAAACTTTTGTCTTAAGTTAAGCTCATATTTTTAAAAACTAACAATGTAATACTGACAGATATTTTATATCTGGGTAGGATTGAATTTTGGGATCTTATTTCAGGCGGCTGTAGCAAAATTATTGAAATGGACTATGAAAGAGTAACACATTTTATTGAAAATCAGTTTGTTCAGGTTGGTTACCAATGTTATTAGAAACGTTGTTACAGGTATTAACACTTGTAATAAGTCTATAATGTTACGAATTGTGAAAAGCCAAAGATGTACATGTTGAGATGAGATTACGATTGGCATGGAATATTATGCGCCATTGCATTTAATCAATAATACTTCATTAATTTCATTCATAAATAAGTAACATGTTTTCCATTTACATCGGAGGATAGATGTTTTCAACCATTTTTGGGGATTGGATAATGGAGGAGGTCGGCTGACCTTCAGTGATAAGAGAGGTTCAAACTGCCCGTTTTTCGGTCCGAACATGTCCTGTTCGGTTCGTCTCAGTTGACTACCGAGCCGAAAAATTCCCCGTCGGCTAAGGGTATCAAGCACTTTTATACCTATTCATTTTTCTGAAAAGAGCTGCCGCAGTGTTAGCGTGATGATTCGGAAAAATGTAGAGACTTTTTGAATGGTATTTAGAGAAATATATGTTTTCCCAACCATTACTGAAATTCATAAACATTCCTTCTTTGTTGTATTGTGTGTCGTTTGGATAATTTCCATTACCGCCGTCGGGGATCTCTGGTTAAGTTGCAGACTCACTTGACGCATTCGCCGTAGCCAGTATATCACTAATAGTGATTTGTTGGTGGGTGTCTTAGTTAGACACGTAGAGACAAGTTTGCGTCGTGGATATATGCAACTAGTAGATATTGATTGTGCCGCCATCAAGTGTTCCAGTCCTTGGTCACCACTCCGCAGCTGAATGTTTTCCATCTGTTTGGAGATGAGTTTTTCATTCTGTGTTGGCCTTGAGTGACGGGGAGATTCGAATTGCCCATCTTTCGCTCCGAACAAATCTGGTCCGTTTTATTTCAGTTGGCGCCGAAAACAACTGAACCTAGAGGAACTTACCGATCGGATAAATTACCATCCGCTTTTATTCCTGTTCGTTTTTCTGAAGAGAGCACCTCAAATCATTTCCAAGGGATTAAATTTTAACTAAATAAACGTTGATTTACTGTGAAGCGTTGTACCATGTTTACTAGAACTAGAGTTGACTGTTATATCTGTCTATCAGCTACTAGAATTTTAGAAGTTCTTTTAATTCACGTGCTTATCTTTTTTTTCATGGTGTTGCCACCTTCTTGGGATGAAACTCATAATGAAAATAGTTTTGTATACGATCCAATCAGACCTCTAAAATAAAATTTTGGATGTTTTTTCGATTTCATTTATTTAATGTCGGAATAGAAATAAAGTTGGTTTATATTTATGTTTTAAGTAAACTCCTTTTCTTTCCAGTTTATTAATTTAATTCTTTTGTAGAAATAACTCTTTCTCTAATTAATTTCCTACAAACCATTTTTTTTCAAAGCATTTGTTTTATACACTCTATAAGTAAAAAAAAACCAGACGTACCAAGAAGGAGTTGTCCGATGGAGACAAAAATTGGCCGATAGAAAAATTATATACAGAATAGAAAAAAATTAAAATTTCAGAAACATTGAATGATTTATTTCGGAGTTACATAGTTACAAAGTAACGAGTTCAATTAGGTGTTGACCCACCTCTAGCCTGGATGCAAGCTGCCTCACGACATGACATAGAGTGATAAAGCTCCCTGATGGTTTCCTGCAGTATTTCTTGCCAAATTTGCTCCAAATATCGGGAGAGGTCATCAACATACCCTGGTAGATGCAATCGCCTTCCCATCATATCCCAGACATGCTCGATTGGAGAGAGAACTGGCTGGCAAAGAAGTTTTTGACAAGCTGTAAGATAGTTCATAGCAACACGTGCTGTATGCGGTCTGGGATTATCTTGCTGAAAAATAAGGCCAGGGTACTGCAAAAAGAATGCTATCTAAACAAGTCTCAGAATGTCGTCGATGTACCGCTGTGCTATAGATGTGCCTCTAATGACGACCAAAGGGGCATGGCTATCAAGGTAAATCATCCATAATCATCCAAGAGTCAATAACTCTTGGTTGAGGTCTTGTGTGACGTACAATAATGAAAACAGGATTGGCACGCTGCCCTGGGCGTCTCCAGACACGTCTTCAATTATCGTCAAGACACGGTTGGAAGCGAGATTCGTCGCTAAACACTATACGTCACCAGTCAGCCTCATTTCCACCTGATCGAGCCAAGCACCACTGTAATCTGGTTCGACAGTGTGCAGGCGTGAGTAGCAAATGGCCTAGTGGTCGGTACGAGCCTAGATTTCACTCTATCAGCCGTCTGTGAAGGATCGTGAGTAGGTAGAAAGTGGGGGTTCTAGATCAGAGGCGCAGTGAGGTGCATTCAGCTTGCGCCTCAGGGATTGGAGGGTAAGACCTTACCCCACCGCTCAACCCCTTCCCCTCCACCGTTTCTTCGCTCGTCCCGTACCTTTCCGCTCCTTCTTCACTACACCCTTTCCTCCCCTCTTTTTCTCTCAACCGCCTCTCCCCCCACATCCATGATTCCATTCTTTTTTTTTTTTTAAAAAAAAAAAAGTTCCATATTATCCTTAAATTGAATCATTCGAAAAATTTCTTACCTGAGGTTAACACGATATTAATAATACAAATTAATGCTAAAATTACCCATGGAGTGGAAAAACATTTATCGTGTTCCCGAACATGCTGGTAGTTTTGGTTGTATAGATGCTGTATATCGCGCTCTAAAAGGGAAGGTTTCTAGAAAAAATATAAAAAATTGGTTACAAACAAAAGACTCATATGCGTTGCATAAACCCGTTAGGAAGAAATTTAATACAAATCGTGTAATTGTTGGTCAAATAAATCAACAGTTTCAGGCGGATTTAGTGGATATGCAATCTTTATCTTCTTTTAATGAAGGTAATAAA
>BMAW01010989.1:43169-123114 GCA_019974015.1 Nephila pilipes | reverse complement strand
TTATCAAAAATTAATTGTATTGTTTTCTTTATTTAGTAATTTAACTGTTTACATATTATTATTCTATAAGCAGAGATTGCGCCGGGGGGCACCGCATCGCTTTGACCCATATGACGAGCAATTCTCCGATTGGCTCAACCTGCCTCTTTCATTCCAATGATACGACCTCTTTCAAATTCTCACAGTTGCTCGTAATGAGCTCGAATCCTGCGACGAGGAATTTTTCGAGTCGTTGAATGGTATCTTAAATCGCAATGCAACAGAAAATTTGACCATCAGATTGAGAATCGTTTCTTATATACACCTGCTGAGTGTGCAGTTCCGATGCGCTGTAGCTCCTACTATTCATTCATTGGACACCAAATTGTAATCCTTTGCATGTTCGGTCCGAATGTCTTTGCATACGAAATTTCATTACAATCAAGGAACTCCTTTTTGGGGCGTCGTTTTTTTTTTTGTTTTTTTTGTTTTGTTTGTTTGTTTGTTTGTTATAGAACATATTTACAAAATTAAGATCATGAATATCAATATAGATTGATTTTGAATTCGGAAATCTTCGCAACACGTACGAATTAACAATTATAACCGTTGTATCGCTGAGATAAGGTTGAAAAAACGAATATCGGTTGGAATATTTATTAGATTTAAGTCAAAAAAGATCGCATTTCAACATATGTGTATTATTTACTTAACATATCCGGCATAGGACGATTGAAGAATCAGGCCCATAATACATACATCATATAAATACGATTCATACATACAAGGAAAAAATACGTATCATGTTTCTGCTCACAATTCTTTTGCTATCTTCTATAGTACTTACAGGTTGGATGATTTCACTTAGGCCCTTCTTCCTCTAATCTCCAGTCAATAAGTCTTTGAAATGTGCTGCTTCGACTTGTTTCGTGCTCAGTCAACACTGTTTCTGTTCAACCAATTCTTCTCGTACGAAGTCATTTGTCTCGTAAGTTTGTCTTATCTACCGTTTACTATCTTGTGATGCATCTACGCAGTTCCGCAGAATTTATTCAATTAAACATTAATTATTCAACTAAAAGTTAAATTAACTGACTAAAAATAATCACACAAATTTTCGATTTGTGATTTTGTTTTAAGAATTGCTTAAAAAATTGAATATTTCTATATTGACGTTTATTTAAACAGATGGTTCTCAAACATGGTTCTCAGTGTACAGTTTGATTACGATCTTATGTCTCATGTACCTCTTGATCATAATTGTTAAGTGTACCCCCGAAATATATTTCTAGAGAATAGTATTTTCCCAAAATTTTTGTTTTATAGAAGCAATGATTTTAATTCATAAAATAATTAAATTTATTCTAAAAATACTTCGAATGGGAAAATATTATTAATTGATATGAAGTGAATGCATAATGTAAATTTGTATTTGGAAAAACCGTGTATGTAATTCCTAAAAAATTTATATTATAATTATAGAAAAATAAAAAAATTCGAGCTTTGTTGACTTTTGTGTTAAGATGTTTGGTAATACTGTTTTTTGTTTGTTTGTTAACAGACAATTACTAACTCTACCGTTCTATTTTCAAATAATTGTGGTCTATGATCTTAATATTGTTAGTGGAATAATCATGAGTGGGGATATTCAGAATTACTTATATAAAGATAGTTTTGTTGTAAAATAAAACTTTTGACTTCTGTTTTCGTAGTGGTAGCCTAGTGTTCATTGTCATGAACTCGCGCGCTCGGCGTTGGTTCGAGCCTTGATGCCGCTGAAGACCTGCCGTGTAGCAGGACTGATGCAAGGTAAACCCAATCAGACTCAAAATTCTCCCAAAGATGGGTTCTGAACTGTTGGAGAAGAAGGTACCAGCTTAGGTGTTGTCCTCGTCACTTGACTGAGACTCAAAATTACGAGGTTCGAAGCCAAATTCTCTTGTGTTGCTTCTAAATGAAATGTTATTATAAATACCATTTATCTCTTTTCACATTAGAACTGGTGTGGTACGCGTAGGGTTCCGTTTGAAATCCGTATTATAGTTGTGAGTTGCGAAACATTCTACTATCACTTTTTCGAATACATTTTTTCCAAGATTTCAAAACTAGTATCCTAAATTTGAGAACAAATACAGGAAAACTTATAATGAATAAAAAATGCTCGGAATTTTATGATTGCCTGTGGATGAAAGCCTTAATTTTGTTGTGACCTGACTAAACTTCTAAATAGAAGCTTTGTTGCTCCTGCCGAAATATATAAGAATACACCCTGTAGTGTTCGTGTGAGTGCACTGCGCATCCTCCGACTCGTTCATATTCAAGTGAAAAAGATGTGGTAACAATGTTCGAATACTCATTATGTTGACTGATCTTGATCATTTAAAACTTTATATCAAGTTGTACCCGCGTCCTTGCGAATATTATAACAGGCAGCGGCAGTTGGTCCTCTCTTAGATAGATATCTTGAAGACCTACAAGCACATTCCTCATTGGGAACCGCTCTTGATATAAAGTCAGATGTTTTCGACCCCGTGAAGTGGGAGAGCTGTTGACATTTGAATGCTGGAGGGGTATCGAACCCTGGACCACAAGGCACTGAGAAAAGTTGACTGTTCGCTTTTTGCTGCTCCTTTATCAACAGCAGTCGGAGTCGGGAACATTGTGAAGGAGTTTTAGCTTCTGGTGTTGATTTTGAAGAGAGTTGTTGAATATTAACCCTCCGAGCGTTTTACTTTTTTGTGTAAAGCTATACCGAAAGCGATCTACTTAGGCACAGCTAAAGGTCCCGAAAAGTTTTCCCTTTCCATTCACAAATTCTTCAAAAATGCAAGAGCCTCCTGTTCCTACCCCCTTTTATGACGCGGGTGGTCCACACAACCCCTTGGGTTGGGCATTTAATTGCTTAGATCCGACGCTTAGATAAGCGATTTCGTTGCCTAGGGGAAATCTTGTACGGCAGGCTACAAGCAAGCAGGAATGGGGTTCAGATTATTCACAGATCAGAACTTGGAAGATGTTCGCCCGATCTATTGAGTTTCAATAAAAGCGTTCCAACAAATGAAGAATAAAAAAATATAGCTTGATAAAAATTGGTGGGTTCATAGTTGAAAAATATTTGTTTGCTTCAAACAATAGAAATTTTTTTTTTTCTGTAATTTTTAAAAACTTTTTTTTAAATTTTAATATTACGATTTTAACCTAGAAAAAGCACCCTATATTCATTATTGAATACGAGACCAAGAAAATACAAAATTGTTTGCATGTTTTGAAAAAAATTAATGATTAGTATTTGCTATCAAGCACTATTTGCTTAATCAAAGCGCCAGAATTGTCATAAAAGTTTAATTTTTATAGAAGATTGAATTCTCAGAAGCAGTTTGCTTGTAAAAATAAATATCAATAAATATTTTAAGGATAAAATAAAATCTTAAATTTCGTAAAATCACGTGTTTCAAATACAGTAATCGAGACGCATTAGGTCACATATTTAGGCGTTTTTTGGATCAGGTGAAGAATGCACACTTATTCATTATTTTCGAGGTATGAAGTAAAATTGGCGCCACTGTTTTAAAATTGAAATTTTGAACAGAATTTATTTTGAAAGATAATATTAAATGCTTTAGTAATTTGCATAATATTTTAGTGGACGGTAACGCTGATCCTCATAAAAATGTAAAAATTAGTTTGGTCAAACATATATCAGATCTGCAAAAAACCTTTTTTGAATCCTGTTCAAAATAAAAAATTATCTTGGATCCAAAATCTTTTTAAGACTTTTAATTCACTGAACTCCCAATAAAAGAAGTTGGTGTGGTGTGGAAGTTAGGAGAGGGGGTGCCAGCTCAAGTGTCGTCCTCTGCACTTGACCGAAGTTCAAAATTACGAGGTCCATTGCCAATAGCCCTCGTGTTGCTTCCAGTGCGACGTTAATAAGAAAACACGAAACTAAACCCAATAAAAGAAGAAAACCTCCGAACTCCCAACAAAAGAAAAAAATTGAGTGTATATCAGTTTGATTGATATATCACATTGATGTATACTCAATTGAAATTAAAAGTTAGTTAAGTGTTATAATGTATTTTTTGATTGACAATAGAAAATAATATCATGAAATTGCCGTAAGAGTTGTGAAACATCTAATATCATATGTTTCAACCTATATATGCGAAAAATCTTTCTCTTTGTACACTGCGACAAAAACAAAATACAGAAATAGGTCGGATGCTGAAGAAGACATTAGGTTGATGGTTTCAGAAATTTTTACAGACGTAAAAATACTTTGCAATAAAAAATAATCATGGTCAAATCATTAAAATTCTTTTTTTTTTTTCATTATTTGTTATATTTAAAAAAATATTGCTTTTGTTTATTTTGCATAGGCCATATTTTAGGAAAAAAAAAAAAACTTTCGCTACCTTAACATTCATTAATCTTACTAAGACGTTTCTAATAAAAAAATAGAAATGCAATAATAATTTTGTAAATTTGATTAGGATAAAGAGCTTTGATATCCTATTTTTTCTGCTGTTTGATCAAGGGGTTCCTTGAAGGTAATGGTAAGCTCAAAAGGTTCCCCAAAGTGCAAGAGGTTGAATACCTCTGCTCTAAGCGAAATACCCCATCTACATCCACTTTTGTGCAAAGGTAATATATTTTACATTCAATAAATAATTTTAAATTTTAATGGAGTATATATTCTTCAAAATGTCAAAATATTTCTAGCCATCTTCAATCCCACATTTTAATTTTCAACTTTCTGTTTCTTTGGTGTTTTCAAACTTTAAGTACATATTCGTATTATATCTTTTAACAGAAAATTGTCATCGATTACTACATCTTACATATCAGTTATTACAAATTTGGCAGTGAGAGAAACTTTTCCCTTTTTAATTTGTCTTTCAAAACAGTACACTTAAAACACTTTAGTTCAGTGAAGTTGACAAACATTTCCTCAAAGAATTCATAACAAATTTTGTAAGCAATTTTAAATTTTAGAAATGTATTCTTAATCCCAGGAATATAACCATATATAATTGTTAGTTTATTCTTTAGTATTAATGGTACGAATTTATCATCATATCTCGTTCTATATCGGAATAAAATAAACTGTAGCTGAAATGTTATGATGTTTAATTTCTTTGGTAGTTTTACAGAAAAATAATGTCTGGCTGTAGAGAAAAGAGAGCGTATGATTTGATCTATTGAAAGGTGATATTTTTTCCAAATGTAAGGTATTTTTTAAATTTAAATAACTTGACCGAAGCGGATCATATAATTTCAAAATGCACTCTATTTGTGCTCTGTTTGTGTGCTGGTTTCAAAGTAAACCACCTCACTTCTGAATAGCCGAGCAGCTTTTTATATTCAATATCAAAATGAATGCAAAATTGCTTACGATTTGCTTCTCCAACCTTAAAGGGACTAAAATATATGTTTAAGTTCAGTGCAAAATATTCACAATATGTAAAAATAATATTCATCATTCATTTAAATTTAGTCCATTTTACAAATTGTACCTAAAAAGAGTTATATGTGTTTATTAGATCAAAAATTCGTTTATAACAAATCAGGTATAATTTTGGGTAGTTTAAATTTCAATATAATATACATATTTTAAAACAAATGCAAAAAGAGTCAATTTATTCAAACTTGTATTTCATGAATAAAATAAATCAGTGTTCATATGTTCTCAAATAAACAAAATTGTAATCAAAGTGTTCATTCAATTTACAAAAAAATGCAAAGAATCGTATATAAGCAATAATTTTAATTGTTACAAATGTTAAAAATATCAGAGACACATAAGAAAAAAAAAAATATTTTATATTAAATGCTTAAACAAAACAAAAGTACTAAGTCTTTAAAGTACCTTAATGCCTACTTTCAGAACAATTTGTTATTTGAGAAAAAATTGTTTGTGAAACACAATATTGTGTATATATAACAGTGTACAATTTAATTTAAAATTATAATTGAATTTAAAATTATAAATTTTTTAACATTTGTGATAATAATGTCACTTATATCTATTTTTAATAATCTGTGAATGCATCAAACTATTACTTTATTATGTTGACGGTATATTTAATATTACGTATAATATAACGAACAAATTTCTAACTGAATTTTAAAATAATTATTTCAGAAACTATTGTAGATATGCTCATAATTTTTGTATACCGAAGTTTTAGTATCTCAGCTTTGCTTCCAAGTAAAATTTTTATTTTATATTCATCAAATTGTTCAGCATATTTTTTGCTAATGACGTGCGGTTTTTAACTGATTTGTAAAAAACTTACGGAATATATGAAAATATGCTGGCGATGAAATTTATTAAATTTTGAATTTTATATTTTAAATTTTCATAGAATTGTAAATTTATGTGATTAATAATTTTTAACTTTGTATGTACCATACATAAATATTTTTTGATGTAATTTGAAAAGCAGATTTTCAGGGTAGCTTATGTAAAATTCGTAGTTGTATAATGTTAAGATTACGAAAAATGTCCGGATTTTAATTACATGTACTTCAATTATCCTTTAACAGAAGATAAATTATAAGGGATTTAACGCATATGAATATTTTTTAAATTTGAATCTTCAAATAATTAGTAATCAAAAGTATCTGTGCAAAAGTACAGTTGATACTTACACGTATGAACAAATATAAATGTGTGCAGATGCTATTAATTACTAATTTTTCAAAAATCAAGTTTGAAAAATATGAGTTGGAGTGGAAAATCGCATTCTTTTTCTCTTTGAGGGAAGATGTAGTTCAGTTATTTAAAATTCGGATGTATTTCAAAACTTAACATTACAAAACTGAGTATCATGCGTAAGCTGTCCTGAATACCTGGCTTTGAAATTATGAAAAAAAAAAAACTAATAGATTTAAAAAAAAGTTTAATTTTTGGTTTTACTTTTATTCATGCATTAGAGATTTTTAAAAGTAAAGAAATACAGAAGCTTAAAAATTATTCATTTGTAATAATTGAAAATCTTAAAGCGTTTCTGATTTTGACTCGTTCGTTTTTTTATTTTTTTTAATTTATGACACGTTATTAGGAAATAAATATTATTTTAAAAACTGAAAGTAGTGAATAAAGTAACACAAATGAAACAATAGAACGTATTTATTATTTTCATACATTCTCTGTATTTAAACAAACATTTTATAGATATATATTTAGCGATGTTTTTCGAGATTTATAGAAATAACATAAAAACTTAACTCTATCTGATATTTTTTAATATGAGGAAAAATAAAAAAGGTGAATTTTTAGCAATCAAAGAAAATATACAAAGATTAATTTGTCCAACAATATAAAACAGTAGGTTTCCTACTCTATCTAAATTTGTTAAAATTCCAAATGAATATTAATTAAAAATGGGATTAAAATCTAGTTAATTTTGTGATTGAACTTTAAAGCGTTTTTTGGATTGGTTTAAATAAAAAATTTTATCTCGAAAGCTAGGTCAAGGGACGCATTTCTTTCATAAACCCAATAAAATCTCAACTCAAGTTGACCAACAAACACACTTGAAAGGAAATTTTCCCCTTCCCCTCTTGAACGAATGTCTCAATGGAACTCTCTCTAGCCCTAAGGGCAAGAGTGGGGTTCCCTTGTGAGCCATAAAATTTCCTGTCAAAGTTCATTGTGTGTCCGCAACCCTCCCCAATTATCTAACAAGATGTAAAACTTTTAAAAAGGGGGGAAGGAATTGCAGAAAAAACCGGCGCAAACGATCTCGAATACATCCTGTGATGGCGAAAAAACACGGCTCTGACGCTTTCGGTGCGCTCACAGCCACACGGGATTTTACGGCGCAAACGCTTTCGGAATATCTCGGACAGTACGGAAAAAAGCGTGTGAAACGCTTAGAGGGTTAATTTTGAAATATTCTAAAAAGTAGATATAAAATATATAGCAGACAAAATAAATATTGAAGATAAATAAATAGATAGATAAAAAAAATATAGAAGTTCAAAAACTCCAATGATGTTCTATTGCAGTTAGCATACGTATGCCAGAACTGTGTCCCATTGTTTGTGAACTCTGGATACATAGTCACTGTAGTTGTTGAAGGCCAGAATACCTCGTGATTACGATCCTATGATTGCTCAAACTTCTTTTCAGGAGACATTAGAGCGTCTATTCTGAAAATATCCTCGCATGAAGCTCTGAGAGTCTTGATCTAATCAGCACCATAGTCTCCGCACCTCATGGCGTGGATGGAAAGAAAGCGGGTGCGACATCTGTGCTTTCTTCGTCACTTGATTGTCGTTCAGAATTACGAAGCTCGTTGCATATAACACACAAGTGTGGTTTTCGAATGAGATTAATTCAAAACGAAAAAAAAAATCGCTTCAAAAATTGCGAGTTCTTTTTCGTTGCATATTTTAAACCTCTCTATATTTCAGAACTGAAAAAAGTATTTTTATGTAAAAATTAATTTTTATACAGATTTGTGATCATGAGACGATATACTATTAAGAAAATAAATTTCACGTGTTGTTCAAAACTTTTGACAGTGTAGTTTTGTATACGCTTCTCATAGACTGTGGGAAATTATGCCCCGCTAAAACTGGAAAACATAATTTGCTAAATTTGAGTTTCCCGCGGATAAGCAGTCAGCGAGTTTTATGTCGATTCTGAAAACTCTAGGCATCTCTCTACGTGTCGCTGTATACAATTACCTTCATGTATACCTATAGATATTCGTTGGACCTGTATAAGGTTTATTTTACATCCATTACTCTTCTTATAGCAGATGTAGTGGAGACTAATATATAGTGAATATATGGAAGATCAATATATGGTAGAATTCTTGAGTCTGCAGGAATTTGTAAAGAAGCGTGTTAATAATAAATTAAAAATATTAAAAATATATATTCATTGTGAATGTCATGAATTAAATGCTCAGCTGCAGATGCCTTGTCGTCCCGTGGCGGTTTAAGTCGGCTGACTTTTGTGACGTAGGCAGATTTCAATTATCCATCTATCGGTCGGGGCTATATATGTTCCAATCCTTTTATTTATCGGACAACCAAGGCAGCAAGCGATTCCCAGTCATTCATCTTGCTTTTTAATTTCTGTTAATTTTGTTGAAGAGCGTCGCTGCATGCTCGCCCTCCACTATCACCGCAGTGATACTGAACAATCAGAGAACTTTCCAAATGATATCTAGAAAGGTTGCTTTTCAGCCATTACTCCAATTGGTATGCATCCATCCCTGTTGTACTGAGTGTTATTTGAATCGTCACTGGCAATCTCTAGGAGGAGGGGTCTAGTTGACACGTGCTCCGAAACGGGTATATTATTGCTCGTGATGTATTAGACACACAGATGCAAGTTTGCGTAGGGGGTAGATACAACCAGGACTTTTAGAGTGTACTGCTATAAAGTGTTCAAATCTTGGGTCACCAGTTCGGCGACATTTTTTGATGCCATTGAAGAAGAAAGTGGGTTGACTTTGGTTTCAGGGACAGATTTGAACTGCTCATCTTTCGATTTGGGCTAAATATGTCTGGTGCATATTGTGTTATGTGGTTGATTCTCTTTCAAACGGTCAACGCAATGAATTAGCGGGCTCGTTTTGAGTAAATCCAAATTTATTCTGAAACTCTCTAGAAAATACACCATATTTCTCTTTAACAGAAAGAAATTAACACCCAAACATACAAGTATATAATAATATCAATTCAAATTTCGTACGATTTCTGAATACAGCAATCACAATATCGAATAAACACAAATCGTCTATACATACATTAACCTGCATTCTTTAACTGATGCACGTAGTGGTTAAAATATATACCTTCCACAAAATAGCCTACAGATTTCTACTTGCTTTTAGAACCTCTTTCTTTATTCAAATACACCAAGGAACGCCACAAAACTTAGGGACATTGGGCGACTACATTTATTGCCAAAGTCACTCCCACTTGTTCGCATTACTTCCTCGCATATTCATCGTCTTTATAAAACTATAATATCAACCAGAATGACAATAAAGTACAAGCTTTTAGTGAAACAGTATTTATCAGGCTTTAGATTACCAAAGCGTGAGGGAATTTCCAGTTCGATTAGTTATCATGTTCCTTTATTCCTATACGTTTTTGTCGGGGTCGGTAATGCAAGTTCCCGTAACTCCACCTATGTGACGTCAAATCATGAGGCATAGAAGCCAATAAATTGGGTGCTGCATACGAAGGAGGTGGAAGGAGCTGTATGAGAGAACGCAGGTCACAGATGGCTTAATGCAGAACATGAGAGAGTTATTATGACACTGAGTATGATTTTATAGTTTTTTTCGTTACTAATTTATTTGTTTTGAATAAACATGTTTTTATGGAAAAAGTTTGCCGCGTTTTTTTGTATGGTTATGGACTTCTATTTCTGAAAAGGGGCAAGTTTGGTTTTTAAGAATAAGTTCATAACTGTGAGGCAATGCAACATGACAACCGAAAAAATCAAGAACTCAAACTATTTACATTTCCGAAGTTTAGTAGCTCCAAATATGAGATGGAAGAGTGACACAAAAATTCTTCTGATTGACCGAGGTTGCTTGGATTATGTTTCGGGGGAGATTGATCCATTACCCGATGATGCAAGCGAAAAGGAGATGCAAGCATTCAAACGAATCAAGGAATACTCGTACACGACTATTTACCAGAAAGTCGAGCGACAATTCCTTATTTAAATTTCGAACATTATCTATGGAAAGGTTGCCTGGCCAATACTACAAAAGAGCTTTGAGTCAAAATCTAGGGCAAGACTTGAGAGATTATTTGGTGAATTTTTTTGAACTGAAATTTAGAGATCACGAAGAAATCAGCAACTACAGAGCAACTCGTCTATTTTCAGTTGATTCGAAAGCTACCATCAGATTATGATAACCTAATGCAATTACTGTATCGTATTGTTTATTCGTAGAAGAGGACGAGTTTAATTTTTCTTATATACACAAAACCAAAGCATAAATGAATCGAGCAGAATAATGCAGAAAAAGAAAGATTCAGGACTTGATATGGTGTCAAATACATATATAAATAAAGCTTGTGAAGAATCAAGCAGAATCAAATTAAAGTTAGGCACAATGGAACCGTACTAGACACTCAGCATAGATACTCACTGAAACTATCGGAAACAAAAGATCGCTTCTATTGTAATATAAAAGGACATTTAAAATTATTATTTCAAGAGGGAAAATGACATAGGGGAAAGCTGTAAAGGATGCAAGCGTATGGAAAAATGTGAAGTTAAGGCAGCATGGAGATTTCTTTTCACTTATGTTACGCGGTACCAAGTGATGGAAACTCCAATTCAGAAATTCCGATTTCAGAATTGGGCGAGTGGTTGATCGAGTCAGATGCTTAATCACATTTTTGTATTCATAGATTGATTTGAGAACTTTAAAGGACTTATTGGTTCAGAAGTTTACGGTTAGTGCTTGAAAATGTTCATAAAAAGTACTGGGAGTAATTGATATAATTTTTTATGTTAGCGGTAAAAGTGGGTTTGTAAAAATATATAAGACATATTATATGCCTCTAATATGTGCGTCATAATATAAATTGTGGTGCTAACATACATTTATCTAAGTATAAAATAATTTTGTATGAGAATAAGATGGTTTTATATAAGGATTAGGTGAAATATCCTTTAACAATTCCTAGAGTGGATAGATTAATTATTTTTGATTGTATGCCAGCAAAACGTTTTGAATCTTTCAATGTATCTCATAATCTTATTGTGTATAAATGTAATATTTTAAACTTTAAGCCTAATGGATTAAATACTGAATTTGCTCATAGGCGATTTGGACTTGTAAATTTGGCTTTTTGATTAAAATGAACAAACATTCTAGTGTTATTGGTTTAGAAAATTTAAGAGTAAACCTAATTCTTGTACGAGTTGTAATATTTCCACTAGAATTACTTTTAAATCTCATGCTCATGCATTTACAAATAGTGTCTTAGATGAAGTACGTTTGTATGTGTGGGGTCCATCGCCAGTAATATCATTACGTGGAAAGTCATATTTTTTGTCTATTATTGATGATTACTCTAGATATGCTGAGGTATATATAACTGAAATAAAATCCGATGTTTTACATGTGTTAAATAATATATTGCTTTTTCAGAAAAACAATTAAGTTTTAGATTAAAATCTGTTCGAAATGACAACGGTTTAGAATTTTACACTAAAAAATTTGAATATTTTCTTAAATAATTTGGTATAAAACTTGATAGAATTAAAAGGAAGTCAATTAAATTTAGCAGATTAGATGACCAAAATTCAATCTAAAGACAAATTGAAATTTTTCATTCAAAAATTGTTTGCTTTATCATGGAGCCGAATGTTGGAAGTTGGTAATGCAAATTCCCGTAACTCCATCTTTATCTATCATGGCATGTAGAAGCTAACCAATTCGATACTTCAAAGTGGATGTATAAGAAGGAGGTATAATGAACTGCATGAGAGAACGCGGGTCACAGATGACAATGCAGAACACGGGTCACAGATGACTGAATGCAGAACACGAGAGAGTTATAGTGGTATTAAGATGTTATTGTTTTCTTCGTTACTAATTTATTCTGTGTTTTGAATAACATGTTTTTATGGGAAGCGCTTGCCATGTTTTGCTGAAGAGAGCAACAGCAAACATAACAAACCCCGGTTTTTGAAGTTCTGGAAAAATTGATTTTTACTTAAAGAAGAGATAAATCGTATTACAGATTTTAAAATTCTTTCTTATTGTGGAAACATCATAATAGTTCCTAAAACAATTAATTACTAAGAACAAATAAATATACTTTTATAGGCTACTCCAGAGTTTTTGTTCTTAATATAGGAGAAATGAGAAACAGTGTGCATCTTTGGAAAAGGAGAATCGAGGTTTGTGTATCATAGAAAAGAGGAAATATGGATCTATGTATAATAGAAAAGAGGGAATAAGTATATGTATGATGGAAAAGATGGATTCAAGGAATAAGTGTCATTCATGAAAGAGAATCGTAGATAACATTATATTGTGATTAAATCCGTTTTATATTATTTGAGAAAATAGTAAATGAGACATTATGTACCTATGAAAAGAAGGAATTGGTGACTAAGTGTTTTGGTTATGTGGAAAGAAGACTGTGTGTTGATTTTTTTTGAGTCACTGACTAGAATTAAAAATCAATCTCTAGGAAGGTCAAAATTTTCCAAACGGATGTCATATGGTTATTAAGAGAACAATTTGAAAAATTACATTTATAAGCAACGAAGAATTTATTACTGAGTTGGAAGTAAGGTAGTGGCAGAGAGTGAACCTGAAACTATAAATGAAAGAATAGTGATCGTATATCCAAACTTGAGAAGTTATTGGATCACAGTCAGGAAAAAAATGCACAGGGTCAGTGAAACGAACCTTCATCTCCAAATTCGATAAAAGACTTATTCTTCTGATTGGTTCCGCTTAGATAAGTAATATTATTCTAAACGTTAGATTCTGTCGCATATAGATTATGACCACAGATGCAGTAGGTTAAAGATTACTCATAGATCTAAATAAAATAACTTGATTATCATCTATGTGTGACTTTCTATTCGTTCCGTTATTCAAAATTAATTATGGATGGGGAAGAAAATAATGACTGTACGTTGTATCTTCTTATAAAAACAACTCATTCATTCTCTATTTCTTAAAAAAATTAGGTTATGACTTTCCCCAGCGTTATTGTGTATTAATTTTATGTTAAAATTAAACATCAATTTTTACATCACAATTATATTACATTTTTCTCTATAAATTGTTCAAATCTAATTATCTTTCCTTCCTATTCATTTAACAACAGCCTTCAAATCAATTAAGTTAAAGCCCCATTTAAAACTGAAAAATATAAGCACAAATAATCGAACACTTTCTAACATTAATTCTGTGAGAAAACTCCCACTTCTTCCTGTAATCCACCGTAAATTTTGCTCCGAAATCACCTCCTGCCGTTTTATCTACAAAGCTTAAATTCCACCTGCCACCCAAGTAAGATTACACACGAGCACTTGATCCAGCCACTGTAGTCACGCCAGCTCTGAAACGTCTCCAGTGAATTGTGTCAGCTCAGTTTCAGTTGCAGTTGAAGTCACTGTTAATCGTGGGGAACGAGAGCATTATGAAGAGGCAGTGTATCTAGCCGGCCTTAATTTCCCTACACTTTACCTGTCTTGTGTGATGGAAAGGCTCCTAAGTAGTGTTTCTTGTCTTGCGTGTAATGTTCTTGTTCTTATCTGGGACTGTATCTGAATATCTGGGATTCGGGTTATTTTTAGAACAAGAATAGACTGAGGGTTGTTCGAGTTTTGAATTCGTTTGCATCATCTTTTGTTTATTCTTTCGGGATTCAAGCGGCGCTCTCTTTTAATATTGTGATATTTATTAAATATTTGATTAAATTATTTATCTTTTTTTAAAGTTTTATTTCATATGACTTTGATAATTTTTACACTTGATTTGCTTGTATATTTCCTTCTTACTATTTGATATTTCGTTTTAAAAGAAAATATTCATGATTGAACTATTTTTTCTTTCGGGGAAAGGTAAAAAATTATACAGACACAATTTTTACCTATTTTTTTACTTGATTAAATGATTCTTTTGGGTTATAAAATAATAATACTTCACTTAGTTTTTATTCTTCATTTCTGTGTGTATATATTTCCTCTTGCTAATAGATGTTTTATTTCAAAGAAGATATTTTCTGCTCTTTTGACGAAATGTATGAATTTAAGTGCAGTAAATGTTTTAATTTCAGTTCAACTCAGATAATTCCCATTTGAGTTTGCTTTTTTGATAATTATCATATATATACTAGCCGGTATAATAGAAGGTTAATAGAAAAATATAACAATAAAAATGAACGCATCAAAGTTTTTTAATGGGTAACAACTTTCAAGTATAATTTTAAATAATGCAAAATAGTTTCCAACGAAAGAATGATTAAATAAACACAAAGTAGTGAAGTGAAAGATTTAAATCTAAATCTTATGGGAGCGAAGACTTCAGTTCATCCACTAAAGAATTTTTTAAGGCTTTCATAATTTTAAAAGATTATTTAATTTTTCCCATAGATATTGTGGTTTATAAAATAACAATTAATAATTTTCTAATAAAGGTGTAACTAATTATGAAATTTTACATTAAACTTTACAGAAATTAAAATTCACTTACTGAACATTAAATTAAACTTAGTGTCATGGCTGAATTTTAAAACTTAAAAATTCCTACTGCTACCGAGCGTAAAGCTTTTAAATAAGAATATTAAAATTTTTTCTAATTAAACTGCAATAAAATAAAGATTGAAATTTTTGCAAAATAAAAATATATTCGATTCCAAATCAAAATAACTAAGATTTTTAAAAGTAGAATTACATAAATTTTATATTCATTAATTTTCATTCAGTTCCTTAAAATAGAACTTCTGATTTGCATATTATTGATATAATGATGGATTTTTTATTGAAGTATTATATATATTTCTCATCAAAAAATTTTATACTGAATTGTGTATGTTTCGTTTTTTAATTTACCCGTGAGAAGAAATTAAATTTAATGTTAAGTACTATTATGTGGGATTTTGAACCATGAAATTGTTGAAATTTTTTTTTTTACAATCAGTACAATGGAAAAGTAGATCAGTAGAAAGGTGATGCATATGTAAGTATCAGCACTATGACATCAGAGGGGATGTCTCGGCAAGCAAAAACGCAGAATGGATGCTTTCAGTGGTAAGGCAATTTAAAAAGTAGGTGGGAAATCGTATTTCCAGAACTTTCTGTAAATGAAAGTGAAACCTTACGTTTATAATGGCTACTAGAAATCATTAAGATACTTTACATGTGGTAGAATGATTGACAAGCTGGAAGAGAGGCGTAGTTTAAGGGATTGAGTTTGAAATTGACAAGTGTAGTATGAAGAGCTAGAAAACTTTCCAAATGACAGGCACAACTGTAAGTTCACTTATTTGCTCACCGTTCTGAATGATTCATATCACTATTAGCGGCAACGTTTCCAGTGGTATCAAGAACACAAAGACTGGACATTCCATTAAGGGAGTCACGTTCTGTTTTTTGACGAGAGTCGTTTCAGTCTGAGCTATAGTTCTCAGCGCCAGTTGATATGGAAGGAGTAGGGACATGGTTTCATCTTGCTAACCTCAGGGGAAAAATTTGATATAAAAACCAACGTTTTTAAAAACAACGTTTTTATATGGTGGCAAAGTTTATTAAAAAAATTATTGAAATATTAGTTAAAACTGTTAGTTATTTTTAACTTTAAAATTTACTTAAAAGAGACATTTGTAAGCGTATTAAAAATTCATAATACTCATAAAATCAAAACATGCATTTGAAAGTTTGTAAGTCATTCTATTAAAAAAAATGGGAACCAGAATTCAGAAAAAAATATTGTGATAAGACACGGCGCCAAATATTGGAATCTTTCTTTCTTGCAAATGATTACTGACTGAAAGTCAGCAATCCTTACTATCTCCCCTTTGTTAGTTTTACGATACCTCATGTGGCGAGGGGAGTGCCCGGTGTTCCCAGAGGGGGAAAGAAATTTTTTCCTCAATCCTAAAAGTGCCGAGAGGGAAGAATATTTTGACTTATTAAAATTATTGAAATATAAGTTAAAACTTGTCGCAAATGTCTAAATATTGCATTGTTAGGCGAGTACGAACGATTCCCAAACTTTCAAAGCTCTAGTTTGATGGGAAGTTGGTTAAATTAACGATCGAAAATTTGATGACACACACACCAAGTGAAATTCAGAAAAACCTTTTAAAATCGTTAAGCTGGTCCTGGAATGCTTGAGAGGGGGGGGGGGCGTTATGCTGAATAGACGAACAGTGCTTCATATTTTCGGTAGCGGCTCCCTCACCGGAACTGCGATAAAATTATTCTCCCACACGTGGGTTTGTTCCTAGGGGCCATTGGTCCAGACCTTATTTTTGTGGACGCCAATGCAGGACCTCTCAGGATCTACACTATTGAGGAGCTTCTAGAAAGTGAGGATATCAGCAGAATTGATTGATCAGGATGCTCCCTTGATTCACTCCCCCCCCCCCAACTACGGCCCTCCCCCCCCCCCCCCCCCCCCCCCCCCGAGGCCGGGCTGCAAGATCGTATCCTCCGCAGAATACCAGATAACTAAAAAGTGCACCTTGAAAAGGGGACTTGCTGGATAATTGGAATTGAGTGTGAACCGATGGTATCTCGCAACCATTGAAATTAAAAGAGGTCATATCCTTTACTAAGAAACTTTGGATATTGTTCTTTCTCAAAGCCAGACAATGTGTCTTAATATCGTCATTCTGTCAATAAAGCCTTTCTCTGCTTTTCTCCAAGCAATAATAATGTAAGCAAATAATTTCTTTTTTGGTTACTATGCTTTCATCGACCTTTAAGTGCTACATTGTGCTCTGTAATGTGGATCTCATACCATCCAGTTGATTTTTTTCGAAATTCCGACTTAAGTTGTGCACACCAAATATATATATATATATATATATATATATAAATAAGAGACTTAAGCAATTTATTTCATAATTAAGTACTTCTTTATTAAAATAATTAATTGATGGTTATGTTATAATTACAATTTTTGTTTGAACGTTTATTTTCTTTTTGAAAATTATAAAAAATTAAAAAAAAAATCTCCTGAATAATTCAACTACAAGCATATTGGGTTTAAATTTATATATCTCACTTTGATATTTTATTTACAAAATTATTTTTTTTGCTGGAGGTTAATTTGCGCTTTCATTAAAAGTATCTTTAAAATTTGGTCGTCATTAAAAAGTTTTTTTACCTTTCCATCTGGAATGGCATGTTTTTCAGTTCAACCGAGCAAAGTATGGGTACACCAGCAAGTTGACCGGGGTTCAAAATTACGAGGTACGTCGCCAATACTCCTCGTGTTGCTTCTAGAGATGTGTTAATAAAACCGAAGAACTCAACGTTCTTTTGTAATATTTTCGCTTCATCGCCGACAAAAACAGTAAAGTCATCCATCATTTAATTATTATAAAGAGCATTCCATAAAAATGAGAGTTACCTTTTACGTAATGGCAACACCTAAAAAATAAGACAAAAAATTTTAACAAATACAAATAAGAATTTACCAATGTTGCGTGTGGAAACAGGATGCTTCATAATGATCCGAATTTCTTGCAGGTTGAAAGATTGTAATAATATGTGACGAAACTTGGGTGCATCGTTTTGATCCCCTTACCAAGCCCGCAACAAGTGGATGGAAATACCCTGATTCTCCGCCTCAAAAAAAAAAAAAAATCTGACAGATCATATCAGATGAAGATTATTTCCTTTCATCATAGAGGTATAATCTATCAGCTTGCTGTGCCTCCAAACATTGCTGAGAATGATAAAAAGTACGGTGGTAGAAAATATAAATTACAGATTTAGACGTTATTTCAGCAGTGTAGGATTCTTTGAAGCAGCTTCTCTCCAGAAAAAAGCTTCTCTACTTGTTTTGAAAAGTAGTTTGAACGATGGGAGCGTTGCATATCCTTTGAGGGAAGGTATTTTGAAAGAAGAAAGTTATTTTTATTACTGTAAATATATAATATTAGTTTGGGGAGAAAGAAATTCATTATTTTTAAATGAACTTCGAGACTTTATTTAAAAGATTTCGGATTGTCCGATTTGGGCCAAATGTGCACCATTTTTTTCTATAATTTGTTGCCATTTTAAAGATAGCTTCATAATGCCTCTCTCATAAAAGTCTTGATCTTTATTGGTGAAAAACTCTGTAATCGATTTTCACAATCTTCTCTTGATTCCAATTTCTTATTACCGAGGAAGTTTTGCAATGCAGAAAAAATATGGTAATCTCTTGGTGCCAGGTCGGACTATAAAGTGGATGTATCAAAACTTCCCATCCAAGCTCCCAGAATTTCTGCCGAGTCACTATAGACATGTATGACCTGGAGTTGTCTTGATAGAGCCCAACACCTCTTCTGTTGGCCGGTTCTGGTCAATCGCTAGCTTCATACGGTCTAGTTATTGACAGTAGAGATCCGAATTTAGTGTTTGGCCATATGGAAGCAACTCATAATAAGTGATACCTTTCCAATTCAACCAAGAACCTTTCCGGTCGTTAGTCCTGGCTTGGCCACCGTTTGCCCTGCTTCACCACACTTTGACAGCGATCGTTTTTGCACAGTGTTCTCGTATGTGACCCATTTCTTATCCCCAGTCACTATCCGCTTAAGAAATGGGTCGAATATATATATATATATATATGACCCAGTAATGTGAGAACTATGGAATTCCGAGTCCTTATTGAATGCACGGGGTTTTCTTCATAGGGAGAACACTGGGACAACGTGTTACCACGCTTGGTAACAGTCAAACGAACCCCGACTGCCATGATTTATGGGGTTTTCCAGGACTCTAACTGATTTTGGACTTCTAGACAAAGGCGGTACTAAGTCTACAGGGTAGAATTAGTGTCTTGAGGGAAAAAGATGACAAAATATTGCAACGTCTAGCATCATGTAGGCTTTACGATAAAGGTTACGAATATAAATATTTTTTTATATTACATCCCCCCATTAAAAAATCCACTAAAACAGTTTAAAATAAAGTATCACCCCTTCGCTAGCTCTTCCGTTCACAAAATAACAAAACTTTCTCTAGTATCTAGATTAATATAAAAGTTTACATTACAAAAAGTGTAATGTACTACACCACTTTTACAAGGATATCTAGCATATTGCATATTGCAACAGTTTTACAAGAGTTTTCAGTATCTAAAACAATACAACAATTTTCCAAGAGTACGTACCATATAAAATCATACAATTCTTCAATCGCATCTAACATATAAAAAAATAATACATTTTTTTTTTTACTTAAATGCATAAATCAATACAAAAAATTTACAAAATTAGTTTTTCCACATTTTTTTTAACTTCCGTTTATCAGCTATATACAAAGAAATAATATGTCTTGAGTTTATACAACCACGGTTGTAAAAATAGCTACGTTTCAGAACATAGTCCATCTCGGTCTGCAAATGATACCATTTCTTTAATATTAACTCAAATTTAATCAACACTATATGCAATACAGTAACAATAGACTATAATCATATTTTGGAAACACACTGTGTACAACTTATTCATGACTTTGTTTTAAATTTTCAGGTGCATGGTTTTTCGTAATTTCGAAACATGCACTTTTTCTGAATTCTCCTTAGAATGAGAATTTGTTTTATTTATTTCGCAATTGACGTCAGAAATTTTTCTGAGAATTGTATTTGGTCCACTAAATGTTGGATAAAGTTTCCTAGTATTTGGAGTTTTGAATTTTTTATAAATAACCAAATCATTAGGACTATACTCTATATTAACAAATCTAGCATCATAATGTATTTTATTTCTTTCATGATATAGTTTTGTTCTCTCAATTGCTATTTTCCTAGCTTCTTTAACTGGAGGATAAGTATTTTCCTCTAAAGGATTTTGAAAGGGTAATATGCCATACATTAAGTATGCTGATGGGAATTTACTTACTGAGTGATAGTTATATTCCTGAGTTACTTCTTTTAACAATTCGGGCCATGGGACCTTTTTAGAAGATTCATTAACTTTACATCTTAAATGTGTGACTATTGTCTGACTCAACCTCTCAACCTTACCATTAGTCTCTGGTCTATGGGCTGTAGTTAATAATTGTTTAATGTTATTATGTTAAAGATACTTTTTTCAAATGAGAAGATGTGAAAGCAGCATTTCTATCACTTAGAATACTTTTAGGTACTTGAATCTGAAAAATTTGCGTTAGAAAATTAGTGCACGTTTCTGTAGTAATTGAATTTGATGCATATGTCCAGATATATCTAGTATGATGATCAATAAGTAAGGTTAAATATTTCTCAGGTGAATTGTGATAATTAAGACCACCTACACTATCTACCGCAATTAAGTGGAAAGGTTTGTAAGAGACCAAATCTTTTTTGTCGAGATTTTTTATTAAACTGACATGTGTGACAATGTTTGATAAAATTAGTGATGTCATCAGTTATATTTTGCCAATAGTAAACTGGAGTGATTAAATTAATTGTTTTTTGAATTCCTGGATGACCAAATTTTTCATGAGCACTTTAATTTGTATCTTAAAGAATAGGAGACTGCTATTTTAGAAAAAAAATTCTTACGGATACATAAAACATTATTAATTTCGATAAAGTTTCCTGTTAAATTGTCCTTTTCCTGAGCCTCTTTTATTTCTTCCTACTGCAAAAAGATGAGACACGTGATTATCTACTTTTGTTACACCACCTTCACTTTTTGTGTTTTTCTCTGTTATATTTCTAGAAAGCATATTTGGTTTGAAGTTTGTGGTACCTCATGTATATTTAATATTGTATTCATACATACTTAATAGTAAGGACCAGCGGAACAATCTTCCTTTTAAGATTTTAACGTTTTTGAGCCAGACTAAGGCCTCATGGTCCGAATGTATGGTAAATTTTTGTCCAAAAAATAATGAAATTTATTTAAGGAATTTACAATAACAAGACACTCCAGTTCCGTAATACCATAATTTTTTTTTCATAATCCTTTAATGAACGGGAGTAGAATGCTACTGGGTGTAGATCACCACTGCTATCTGGTTGTTGCAAAACCGCTCCTGCACCAGTTAAATTTGCATCTACAAAAAGGTGACATTCACTTTTTGGCTTAAAATTTTTCAATATGGGCTTACAAAACGAAGCTTGTTTTAAAAGTTCAGAAGCTTCTTGGCATTCCTTAGTTCACTTCCAAGTTATTTCTTTCTTTAGTAATTGGTTCAAAGGATGTGCCTAATCATCTAGAAACATTTGTAAAGATTTAACATCAGTCGGTGGTTTTAAAATTTTAATTATCTCAATATTGCTGTTATCCGGAGTGAAAATTCATTTCATTAGAAATTTCGTATCCTAAAAATTGAATTTTAGTTTGCAAAAAGGTACACTTAGATGATTTTAATTTCATTTTTTCTAGCCTGCAAATGTTAAAAATTTGGTTGATATGCTCTAAATGATCTGTATAATTTTTGAAAAATATTATGTCATCAGAATTTCATTACAAAAACCGCAAACTTAATTTTATGTTTAGTGAGGATTCGGCACATAGTTCTTTAAAAAAAATACTAGGCGCGTTGCGCTAACCGAATGGTAATTTTAGCCATTCATATAATCCACTATTAATAACAAAAACAAGCTTCTCAATATCGTCTGTATGTATTGGTATGTACCAATAACCCGAAGCTACGTCTAATTTTGAAAAATAACTACTTTGAGCTAATTTATATATATGTGTTTCAATTAAAGGTAGGGGTTCAGCATCCGATTTAGTAATTTGGTTTAGTTTCCTAAAATCAATACACAATCTGCTTTTTTTTATTATTATTTACATCCTTTTTATAAACAAGTGTTACTGGTGCAGAATATGGAGATGAACTTTCTTTAATGATCTTAGCCTTTAATAATTCAAAAATTTGACTATCTATTTCTTCTTGTTGTTTCGGTGAGTTTTATATGCGCATAATGATATCGGTAACTCTGATGTTAGCCTCACTCTTTATGGTTCTATTCTTATAGTTCCAACATCATATTTATCTTTAGCAAACACATCTTCGTAACTTTCCAAAATTTCCTTTAATTCAAAATTTTTCTTACTGTCTTTTGTTTCTGATTTATTTTTGATTTCAATCTGACAATGTGTGCACTCATTATCAGAATCCGTCTCGGATATATTCGAAAATTTCAGGACATCATTTTTATTTTTAGTCTTTTTCTTCGTCCTATTTTTTGGTACAATTATTTTATCTTTATTGATCTTTTCTTTCCTCTTTGCCTCAATAAAATTTCCTTTTTTAACTTCTGTTCCAATTTTATCATTTTTTGTTTATTTTCAACTTCAGAAATACCTTCCTTAACATTATTTTCAGGATTGATATGCAAAGACAAATGGCTGTCTTCAGAACTTGAGAAGTTGATCAAGTTTCTCCCCTTCTGCACAACAACTTGTTTCACACAATTAATTACCAACTGAAACTTCTTACAACTCTTTAACCCCAAGAGAGTGTAAAGTAAATCGGTGTCATGTATGAAAAACTGTACCGATCTAACCAGATTACCAATTTTAAGGTCTAAAGAGCATGTTTTGTTTCGTTTAGTTTTGGTATTCCTTTAGTTTGTTTAATATTTACTACTTTATACTCCTCAAGCGAAGCATTTAGTTTCTTAACTCTTGCAGAAGGAGTAATATTAATAGAACCCGTATCGATGTTCAGCAATATATTATTGAATGAACTCGAGTTATCTTTTATACTGCTTCCTTTATTTTGTACGACTGTTTTGCTTTTTATATATTCGGATACAAGCAATTGTTTTGTTGTAGTTGAGGGGCTGTTTCAGCTCTTGATGGTTTATTCACACAATTCACATCCCCAAGAAAAAGCATTCATGATTCCTAACTGCGCGCAAAACTTACAGGGGTTGGAGGGTAAACTTTGTACGCATGTGTCGTGGGAGCTTTTGAGGCCTTCGTGTAATTAATATATTTAGATTTCAGTTTATTAATTTTAACCTTACATTCGTAAGCCTTGAGGCCCTGTTGTTGGCAGTTGTAACAATGAATTTGAGATTATTTTCCTACCTAAATACTTCGATATTATCCGCAGGTACACGATTACAAGATTTTGACTTTTTTTTATTAAATGTTTCATACACTCTCAATTTAGTTTTAAATTCTACTATACAAGTGCACCCAAATAACATTGTTTTATTTTATGTTGAATCATTTATTCCTTTAATAACATAAATTATTAAAGTTTATTCGTGAATGTCACTTTACCGAAAAATTTCTTACATTGAGTAAAAATACTCCAATTGTAAAATTAAATCTTTCGAAATTCAAAACTCTATTACGATTTAATCGCGTATTTTCTTTTTTAAAAATTAATCTATCTAGTAACTTAATCGTTGAGGATTCGCGTTTCTTCAGCGCAGCACAAATTATTTCAATATCACTCAAATGCAGTTTTGATACATTAAAATCAAATATTATCGATGTTATTTCCATAAAGATACTAAATTTTACTTAAACCACAAATTTAAATCAAATTACTTATTGACATTACAATTTTGAATTTTTCTTTTAAATCATATGAAAACATAAAATTTAAAAAACATGTTAATTTCAAATTTTAATATAGTTTTCATATTAAAATTTTGAAAGCCTCACGCATTTTTAAGCGATGATCTCCACAAGTATCATCGCTTAAAAATTAAATAAAATTTCATCAAATCCACAAAAGTGTAATAAATTATTTCAGGAACACTAACGATAAAAAGTTCTGACCAAAAAACAAAAGCCGACTGAAGAGGAGAAGGAAAAACAATGAGCCGATTCCTTGTATTTCATCCTTTCTTTCCAATATCGAAGACTTGCAGAAAGACCAGCGTGAATAATCCCCGACCGGTAAACAGACGAGAAGTTCAGAAACGATGACCTTGAATTGCAGTAGTGTCCATCATTTTGTACTTCTGTGGTGATTTTCTAAGCTTCTTGCCTCAATTTTTCTAATTAAATTTCAAATATTTCAACTTTTTAACCTCAGGTTTCGATGAGGGATTTTTTTACACTTTCCACCCGGTATTAATCAGTAGACTTAAATCAGGGTCGTTAGCTACCTTTCAATACGAAAAGTTCTTTACAAAAAGTTTTTATAATCTATTTCATATCTCTTAGGCCGTTAAATTTTTCTATCATATATAAGCGTTCGTTTTATGCCGGTAACACGCTTTGCAATTCCAGTGTTCGTTAATATCCTACCGTCTCGACATAAATCAGTGACTCAGTAACGAGAACTATAGAAATCCAAGTCTTTATTGAATGTACGGGGTTTCCTTCATAGGGAGAACACTGGGACAACGTGTTACTATATCTTGGTAACAGTCAAACGAACCCCGACTTAGAGGGACGAGGATATTTAAATAGGGAAAGTCAGAAAAGATAGCGAATAGGCAAATTCCCCAAATGCCCTGATTTATGGGCTTTTTCAGGATTTTAACTAATTTTGTGCTTGTGGGCAGAGGCGGTACTATGCCTCGAGTGAAAAAAATGACGAAATATTGCAACATCTTGCATCATGTAGGCTTTACGTTAAAGCCTACATGATTACGAATATAAATATCTTTTTTTATATTACATATATATATATGTGTGTGTGTACATGTGTGTATATATATATGTGCATATACATGTATATGTATATATACATGTGTGTGTATATATATATATGTGCGTGTATATATATATATATATATATATATATATATATATGTACGAAGAATCATATCCATTAAACGTGTTTGAGGGCCATCCTCTGTATTGTTTTAAATTTCAGTTATGCTATTTGAAAATCCTTTTAAATCCATTTCCAGTAAAATAGGTATTAATTGATAAGAGATTGATTTATACAAATTAAATTATAATCAGCACAATTTTTTTTTATTAAAAAACTCAAGTTTTTGCGATGTACAAATTCACAGTGTTAAGCTTTATGTGAAGGAATATATTATTGAAATTCCTTGTTGAAATACAACATAGCATACTGCTGAGCTATGGTTTAATGTTAAATTATCCGGTGAACAACATCTGTTTTTACAGTCTACAATAAATAATTTGAAGTGTTTTTATGGTGAAAAAAATCATATTTTAAAATTATGATATTTTAAATAATTATGTTTTTTATATCATCATCAAAAAATTTATCTGTAATACTCTTTTTTTTTTTTTTCCAAATTTATATTGGTAAAAATTAAAGAAAGGAGAAAAATACATTAGAGATGTTTGTATGCATATTTATTGATTTTTGACAAAGAATAAATTTCAGTTTATAATTATAATAATTATGTTTGTGCACCTAAATGATAGGTATATTATTTTGATCGGAGAGAAATTTATTTGGAAATAAAAAAAACTTAGTTAATTTCACATCTCAAGTGTTTCATTTGCATTTAAATAATGGTCAATAATTAAATGAAAAGGTTCAAATGCTCGAAAAAAATCAATGAATCGAAACCATGATCCACTTAAAAAAAAAAAAAAAAAACTCCCTAAGTATTATATAATCGACACATGATTTAAACATACGTCACTTATTCCTTTGAATGACTGAAATAAAATTATATTGTGCAAAAAATTATTTGATAGGACTTTGACACATTTGTATTCGAAAACTTGTTTTCCAAATAAATTCTGCGCTATTTTCAATTTTAATGAATATCCTTTTGTGAAGAAAAAACTAAAATAATAACGAGTTTTTAGAGCAATTTTCAACCTCATTTGAGTTTTGAATCATGTTAATGTATTAGTAAGAATTTAACATTCATTTGATAAATTTTCTTATTGAAATACTTTTAGAAAAATTTCATTATGTTTTCGTGTCTTAAAGCATTATGATGAAATTTTCTTTAAAAAATATTGCAACACTGTGCATATACTGCACTGCGTATATTTATATAACTCCCCTTCCTCCTAAAAATCGGGTGCACATTTTCTAGTTTTAAATTTATAATTAGTTTCGAAAAGCCAAATCGCGTTTTCCTTTAAGTAATCTTTTTTTTTTTCTTCTTTTTAATCAGAAGTCATTAAAGTCAAACTTCAAAAATATTCATCTGAAAAACAGGAAAAAATCTTTTCTTTAAAATATAAATAACTTGAAAGCGATTATTTCTGAAAAATAATGCTTTTATCCATTACTATACGTATAGTGCCTTAGCCTTTTTCTTACAAGAAAAAGGAAATTTTACTAGATAAACGTGATTCAGACAGAAAAATTCCTCGCAGTAGAACTGCAAGTAAAAGGATTTTACGAAGAACTGATTAAATTGCTTTGCTTTATACTTATTTATTATTATTTTTTGAATAAAAATGTCTTTTGATCATTCTTCTTAAGATTGCGGAAAGTCTCTCACAAGAAAGAAAGAAACCAACGTATATTTTAAGAACAATCGAAATGAAAGCGAACACCTTGTTAAAGAGGAGTTTGGGAAAAATTGCTATCGCTCTATTATGGAGCATGAAAATTCCAGATAAAAAGGAAGTAAAAAAATGGTTTTAGAACATTTATGTGTTTTTGTTTTGGGATTTAGGTTCTTTGTGTTCGAATCTTTTGTTCAATGTGTTCGAATATTTCTTAGTCTTATACAAAATGTGTAATTTAATGTGTTTTTTTTATTTCATAATAATTTGCTCTAATTGTTCAAATTACATATTTTTGTAAATAGTTTGCCAGTTATATCTTTCGCTCGTTAAAGTAAAAGCTAGAACATTTTGAATAAATGTTCGCTTTTTTTTTGTTTGCTTAAAAAAACAATGTTTTCTCAAAGTAAAGGAATAATAACATTTATAAATTAGGAATTTGACTTTGGACAGATTAGTTGGTTAAACAAAGTTTTACAAGTAGTATCCAACAATCTCAACGAAAAAATGTTGTTAATGTATATCAAAATTTCATGAATTCAAAAAGATACAAGATGCACAAGATAATATACCGAATAGTGTCAAATAAAATATACCGAAAGACAAAGAGATATTTTATCTGCACAGAATGAAAATAGTAATAGAACAATGGAAGAAACTAATCAATTAAGAATTTTTTTTCTATTTCAAAAACTTACATTAAATTCCATGTATAGCTACAACTTTCTCACAAATCTCCTGCTTAGAAATCTCATTAGCATAAACCTGAAATATAGCACAATGCCGTTTTATCATAGAAAGTTTACTAATGCTTGAAAAGTTGTAAAAAAATAGGGGTTAAATAATTATATTTTAAAATACTCTCAATAAAATGCAAAGAAAATTATGCTTGCAGTCAAATTGTTTCTAAACTTATCCAAATTTTTCCGTGTTTTAATAACAAATCTAATATTACATAAAATTAGACTTATGATTAAGTTTAATATTACGCCAATATACAAGAGTATCTTTGCACCGATAAAAACTATGTTCTAAAAACATTCAGTCTTAATGAACTCCCCATAAGGGATTTTATGGATCACAAAAGAAGAAAAAACATTTTTTTTATTTAAATGGCTTGAATTTTTTTTTCTATTTTTAAATAAAATATCTGAATCTGAGCAAAAGCGTTCTCTAATTAAAGTTCTAATTAAAGTTCTAATTAAAGTTCGATCTGTTATGCACTGCTCACTCCAAGCAACAGCGTGCCTTGCGGGAATCACGTGGTTTCTGTTGGAAAAATATAGAGTTTTAAACCCCCCCCCCTTTGAGTTTCGGGGCACATGGAACCGAAACTCAACACTTTATGGTCTGTATCGGGATAGTGGAATTACGAGGCCCGTCGCCAATGGCCCTCCATTGGTTTCTAGTGCCATGTTAATAAAAACTAAACAAAAATTGTGATGGTGGGCGAACCATGCGTCCAGCTCTGGTAGTAGCAAGGGTAGAGTCTCGATAGTTTTTCTGGAGGATCTTCAAGAGTAACTGGAACTGTGTCGTCGTTGGTGACGTTTTCTCCCTCCAGTTCTGATCACAATACCCGATTTAGTTAATTCGTCTTCCCATTTATCGAATATTTTAATGATATCTTCCGGTAATTTTGAATCCCGAGAGATTCCCAATTTCCATCATTCCTGAAGAAGTAATTTAGTGATTAGCGTTATGGGGCAAGGGAACCCTATGGGATCGAACAGCTGGTGTGTCACAGACAGAATTTTCCTTTTGATAATTGGTTCACCCTCGTTTTCTATTTTAATCAGCTCACAAGACAAAGTGTCTTCTTTCAGATTCCATGTAAAACCTAAAACCGGTACTTCATTTCCGTAATTTGAACTTCTTAGTACAAATTCGCTTAACTCAGAAAAGTAATTATTTATCCATCCACGTAATTCAAATTTAGCTGTTTTCAGAATTCTTTGAGATTGCGATCTAAAATGTCCTAACAACGAAACAGAGTATACGCTTGAAACACAATTAACGACATATTACATCGAGTCTTTGAGTTTCATTGCAAGGCCTTTTAAAGACTCTTCTACCTGATCTAATACATGATTCAAAACAGCTGCAAGTAGGAAGCGACCACATGAAATTCCGAATACAACACTACAATGCCTATTCATGATTGTCTTTTGCGGATCTCTATCCTTCCACCGCATAAACCGCAAAACATTTCTATCAGACTCGTTCAGCATTATTTGTACAAATGTCTGCTTTATGTCTGAAATAGCTCCGATTTTTCTCCATCTAAATCTATTTAGATTAGCTGGGATGATTTCGATAAGATTCGGACCCTTTTCAATGCATTCATTAATTGATACATTATTTCTAGTCTTAGCGGATCCATCAAATACAGGATGTACCTTGGTTGTTGAGTTGTCTTTACATACTAATCTGTGTAGCAGATAATGTACACCTATACCTTTAGAAATGGCATTGTTCTGATTAATTTGTTCAATGATATCTTCTCATTCCCATTGATTAAAAAATTCTTGATATTCATTTAATCGATTTGCTGATTTCAGGGATCGAAATGTATTCCTTAGCCTTTTTTGGGCCATTTCTCTATTATCATGTAAAGGTGGATGTCCATCTAACTTGTGTAGATTCACCTTATATCTGCCAGTATTGTCTCTGCTAACTATTTCTCTAAAATGTTTCAAAGTAAGTTGCTGGGTCTATGTTTTAGAGCATTTTTTGCTACTATCGTCAATACCCAAAATGTTTTAACATCTAGAGATCTGTAATTTTTGCATCATTTACGTGTAATGACAATACTAACAGAGAGCTATTTGTAGATTTGCCCTTTTTATCAATACGGTCCACCCTAGGAATGTGTGTACAGCAACCAAAACTCCTGAAACATATGCTTTACATTCCCCGTTAAGAATTTCCCTGCGTAATCAGCTCCAATCAGCAAATTAATCTCACCAGAATTGTTCTCATATAGACAGAATTGCTCATTTATCATTGCATCACTAATTAAAATACCTCGATCTTTTAATTGATTCAAACAATTAGCATCATTCATTATTAAGTAAGGAAGCACAAATTTTCTTTTCATCTAAAACTTCTTACTCACAGTTATAGCTTCCCTCGACATTGGAAAGATTAAAATGGTATCTTTGATGCTTTTCGCGCGTTCAATTCCACCGAATAAACCATGATTTACGGATTCCACTCCTAACCCCTTCAATTTCATATTTTCCGTGATAAATTTTGTAATACAAGATCCCTGGCTACCCATATCTATTGCTTCAAATTATTTTCTTTAATATAAACTATTAAAGTTTGGAATTAAACTTCCCTAGAACAACTATTACTTGAATGCGTTGTGTTTTCAATAACTTCCTTTAATTCTGGTTTCTCATTTTTAAAATGTTTATTTTTTTCGTAACACATAATATCAGCATGTCTTTTTCCACAAATTGTACTTTTTACTTTTGTTTTACAAAAAGAACTTATGAGTCCCGGTTTGATACCGCGAAAAAAAAAAAACCTCTTTTTAATTAATATCGATTTGCGCCGTTCAAGTGATAAACTTATTCCAAATTCACAACTAAAACTCTTGTATGATGAGTCTCCTCAGAACAGACACTTAGATTTCGTGGCAGAATTATATACAAACAACTGAGTGGCAGCTGCAGGTTCCTTTTGCCCCATTTCATTGGGATTACCTTTTTGCAAACTCACGGTATTAACACTTAGTGGGATATGAAAGTGCGTATTTTAAATCTCATTTTTTTAAAAATAAAACTCCGCCTTTTCTTTCGCGATTAACTGCTTGTTTAAAAATTCAATTAAATCATTTACGGAATATTTTTCTCCGAATTCTTTATGAAATTTAAATACTAAATCATTTGGCAGTGATTTTAAAATTACAGGAGATAATAAAGTGCTAAAGTGAAGAAATGCCTAAATATTCTATGCTTCTAATATGAATTTGAATTTTATCAAATTGTTCCCGTAAACTTTTTACGTCACTTAAACGCTTAAGTGGGGAGATTTCTAATAACTGACTCATGTGGGTGTTTATTAAAGTTTCTTTTCAGTCGAATCTCTGTTCTAATAGCTTTAACATGATTTTCTTGAGAAATAGAGAAAGCGCGGTTAGTTCCAGTTAAATGGGTTTTTAAATAATTAAATTTACTGACATCGTCTAATCATGTATTATTATGTATCGACGTCTCGTAAGAGTTCCAAAATGTAAGCCATTCACTTATTTTACCAGAAAATTTCGGGATCGTTATTTTCGGTAGTTTGACGTTGATTGTGTGATGTTTAACATCCGTTTCATGTGCTGAATGGTTGGAAGAATTGGGAGGGTCGTGAATACCTTTATTTTGATTCAAAGTTTAAAATATTTATTTGCTTTGAATCTAAATGTTACAATTTTTTCACGGCATTCTTCGGCTGATTCTAATTCTTTATCCAGATCTTCAAGTTTCAATACCTTTTCTAAATCAGAATCAACTAATTTAAGGTATTCGAATTTATCATTTAACTGTTCAATATATAATTCAATTTCACGCTCTTCAGAAGTTATTTCTGTATTTTGAATTTCTAATTCAATTTTAGAAATAAGTTTAATAAGTGACGTTCTTAGTGTTGTGCGCTTCTTTTGTTTATCTGAATGAGTTCAGAGCTTCCGGGGGCCATTTTATTGCAACTATCAAATTGATCAAATATGAGAATCAAAATAGGTTCAAATATAACAATTCAATCGCTAATATTTATATATTTAAATTTTAAAGCACTAGCTCTAATCCCGGCAGGGATGCCATATCAAGAAACAAAAAATTAAGTTTCTCGTTTTAATTCAGAATTAGTTGCAATTATTCATTAAGAATTTCAAAATTTGACATACCTTTTCTGTCGTTCCGGGGAGCTGGTGCTTTAAATTTCTTCGTTTTTCTGCAACAAAATTCCGTTAGAAAAATTAATCATCCACTCGAATAAAATGTTAAACTCCTTTGTAAATAAAAATATGTATTGAAATATAATTTAAATACTATAAACAGTTATACATCACTACAAGACACAACACAGGTTACATAAAAGAGCAAAAGCGTTCTCTGGTTCTAATTAAAGTTCGATATGTTATGCGCTGCTCACTTCAATCAACACTGTCCTCTTCCGGACGTGGTTTCTGCTGGAAAAGTATACAGTTCTGAACATATAGCTATAAAAAGCATAAATATGTTTATTATTAATATGTATTATTATATCAGCACAATTCTTAATAATGACAGTGTCCTTCAATTTATCCATGATATTTTGTATATTTTTTTGTAATTTTTCGCCTCAGCCATATCAAAATAAATATTTATATTGTTATTGCATTATGTATTGTTTTATATTTAATAGAAATTTTATGAAATTTTGATGTTAAATATAGTAGATAATTTTAAGGTTATTTATATTTACACCAATCCCCTTATCCGAGTAAAATACAATAATTCTGTTAATTATTTCTTTTTGAGTATTGCTCACTGCTCTAAAGGGTTATTATTTATAAATGCTTATTGTAAAATGTTTTATGCGAATAATATCATAATTATTAAGTATTTTTTCTCTTATCTAATGATACATCTATCCTGGAGGGTTCCTAATAACTTATTCCAAAGCTTTTAAATAAATATCCTAATTATTATTAATATCTGCTTTTCTTAAGATCGATTTTTCAATATACAACTTTAACTGTTGAAACACATTTAATGCAAAAATATAGTTAATAACTTATTTAGTTATAAAATTACCAATATCTAAGTTAATTCGTTTCTAAAGTTAAAAACTATTTTTCGAAATGTTAAGTTTGAAATTAGTAATGTGATTTATATCTCTTAATTTTTTCTCCTGACCCATATCCAAATTATCATCAATCGCATGTTGATATACTTTTTTTGATTTTCACCTCGAGGTTGCGACTGTGCTGCTCGCCTTTTCGTCCAGTATTTATCGTGAGTTTTCATCTCGGTACAGTATTTCTTGTTTAACAGCGGGTTAATTATCATGTTTTAACAACCGTACAATTGTGTAGTTTAGTGTACTGTACAGTAAAATGTTCTCGAAGCCCAGCAGTTCTTCTTTAAGAAATTAATAAACTTACGCAAGTAACAGAAACGTCACAATTTGTTTTTACCATCATTGTACTATATTAATTTTTTTGTGTTTTTTATGAAAATAAGAATATTTATTTAAATTCATAATGGAATTTTGCGCTTGCTAGAATAACGAAATATACTTTCTAAGATATAAATATAAGATATAAACTGTACAAGATGTATAAGATACAAGATATAGATAAGATATAAACTATACAAGTTCAGAGTGCGCGTAAACACGTTAAATTTTTTTTAATCATTTAAACGCTTAGAGTGATTCATATTTGTTATCCCTGGTCAGAATTCTATTGACGTTCGACAATCCAGTCAAATCGGTAATCACCATAGTCCCGAATTAAAAAGAGGTTACTATACTTTCAATGTATATATTCCTAATTTTAATCATAAAATCAATAATAATAAATTTTATCATGAAATCAATTTAATAAAATTTGACAACATCGAAAACGCTCATGATTTTTTTTGTATGCGACGTTTAGCACGAAATTCTTTTAACAAGAAAAAGAAATTTTCAGTGTCCTCCATTTCGTGTTAAGAGCTTTTCACTGTATATCAAATATGTAATTTATATGAGCTTTTTCTGTCCTTTCAAATTTCTTTGATGAATAGTTATTATTTAAACTATTTTAGAGATGTCAGTTCGATATCTTTTACAATGTTTCATAATTTGTAAGATATGCTGTAGGTACACATTCATAAAGCAACTTTCATCGAAACGTTTGATGCCTTTCATGTCATTATTATCTTGGTTGACGTAATATATCATTCGGTAGTCTTCTGATGCCTCCAGAATGAAAAAAAAAAATGATAGGGTATATAAGAGAAAGTGAAAGCGTCGACAACCGGCACAAGTATTCTTGAGTCAACCGTATTTTGAAAAGTGAGGAGAATATTTGAGTCGACATAAAAAGAAAGCAAATGAAAAAATAATTTTCGATAAGTTGTTTGAATACTGAGGCAAAACTCATAAGCTGCATTTTGCATTCTGAAAAGTTTCTGGAAATATCCATAAAGAGGAAGATAAGAGTTACATTATAAATAAGGAAAAGGACAGCTTCAATAAATTTTTAGTATGCATTTCAAGTAAAACATATCAAGTGCGCTTGAAAACTTATTCATTTACTCAATGTCACTTAAAGAATTTACACGGGGAATTTACAAAAGAATAAAACAACTTTAAAGAGCTGTATTTACAAAACCAAAGAAGTTACAATCTTCTTGGACTTGTCAAATTAAAAGTAACAATTTAAATTTCATAAAATTTTAAATGTTCACTATGACCAGAAATACGATATCCAGTGGTATGACATGAATGATTGGTCGCAGAGAAGATCACCTTGCCTTGATCCTTACAAAGCCCTGACTCCCTGTGTGATTTTTCCTTAAAAACTTACTTAAAAGATGTTCTTCCACCACTACTAGAGAACATTGACGAACTAAAAACATGAATAACTGCAGCTATTTGAAATTGTAAGTCCAGCATGCTGAAAAAAAAATACATTACTAATGTCAAATCTTGTGATAATGCTTTATGAAGAATAAGAAACGGGTGCGGGGTATTTACATCACAATTTGCATTCAGGTAATGTTTCTAAAAACAAATTTACTGTTTATTAGGAAGTTGTTTGAACTTAATTGAAATATCAGATTCAACTTTTTGTGAACCAAACTGACCTAAATCTGTCTTTTTTCAAAATTCTTATGTTGGGCATGCTATTGAAATTCGAAAAAAAGGTGAAGAATTTCACGCGTCGTCCTCATTAGTTGACCATGTTATAAAATTTCGAGGTCCCTTCCTAATAGTTTTTATATTGCTTGTAAAGAGTCATTAATGAAAATTTAATTTTAAAAAACTTCATTTTATGTATATTGTGTAGTAAATAACGAGGTCTTTTACTGATATCTCTCACGTGCAGTTCGTGTGCATTCGCTAAATATACGACTTTTAGAATTGTACTATAAATTTAAAATAGAAAAAAAAGAAAACTGAATAGAATAATGCAACTTTATTACTGGAAGAGCGCCCACATATTATTTTGATTGTATAAATTTTAAATAATTAATCATAGTAATTATATGCCTACGAGTGATGATTTTTGTTAAAAAAGGAAAATTGTTTTTACAAAATAAATGTAACTAAAATGAAGACCCTTTCAAATACTTTAGCACGTAAAGATGCTAAATGATTTGGATATTTGATCGATTTGGATATTTCCTCTTGTTAATGATGAATTACAGCATTTATTATTTTTTTAAAGTATTTTTATTTCTAAATTTGACATTTTTCCTCTTAAAACTATGTAAATACGAGTTGGTTTCCAAATTATTAATGTATGAATACATATTTATTGTATGGGAAATTATAAATAATATTTTATTACTTAAGACATATCAATTTAAAGATCGTTGTATTAGTTTGATTGCTTGATTTGATTTGATGCTTTACAGTAATAATTATCAGAATTTCATCATTTTTTGTTTTGGATTTTTAATGTTACTCGTAAATTGGCATGAACCATCGTTCATCGCGGTGGAGAATATTCAGTCGTGACGACAGGTGGTTCTACTTGCACTTCACCGAAATATATAATGTTACGTGGTTAATCGGTTCTTTTCCTTTAGGTTTTTCAGCAGGATTTTTTTGGGAGTAAGTCCAATTTCTTATCCCGAGACTCTCTAGTAACAATAACTTCATTTCAACAGGAAACAATTCACAAAAAACACATAAATCCACTATAGCACAAATTCACAGTTCACAAAACCGCAGATTCACATCAAGCAATCACAATATCACATTTGCATATGTACTAACTTACAACAGTACACTAACTGATACACGCAGTGGCTCATACATATAAACTCCAAATACTTTTTAAGAGTTTCTTTTCCTTCTAGAATCTTCTCCTTCGATCTTGGGGTATCTAATATGGCGACTAAATTTGTCACCATATTTATCGTTAAGGTCATCTCTACCTATTCAGTCTCATCTCTACCTAATAGCCGTTCTGCAGGTAAGACGACAAAGTTCAAATTTTCCGTGTAACATGCACGTAACGAGTGAGGTAAAAGTGCGAAGGAAAAAATATGTATAAAAACTCAAAATAATGTCTAATATGTGAGACAAGACAAGAAACTGCTTCAAAACTTAAACTAGAATAAAATTGCTCTCCAAATTAAACTGAGTTTTTATGTTTTGTGTGAGAACTTATTGGATTATTAGAACGATTACTCCACAAGAAAGCGCGGATCATAACGTAAACAAATTATAAATCATTTGTATTTTAACCTACCCCCCCACCACCACCAATTAGAAAAAATAAATATTTTATTTATAGACATATCATATGGGTATTTTATATTGTGGTTTTATATTGTAAATTTTAATATTTCACAAATGATTTTCGTAATGATAAAATAGCACCAGAGTTAATAAGTAACTCTGCAATTGCTTATTATGTATCCATTTATTTCATTCTCGCATAATTAACTCTTGTTGATCTGTTACAGGATATGCCTCGTAATGAATTGGAATTCCTTCCAATCCATGTCTGTATAAGTCTCAACAATTTTTGGAATGCTGAGTGAAGAAAGAGATTGAAGTTAAGATCGCATTCTTTTGATTAGTGTTTTGTGAGAACGACACAGATTCTTAAGAAATATATTTTTACATGTTTGAATGACAAGCATTTAAAAAAATTTCTATGAGAACTAAGCTTTCTCTGGTTAAAAAAAGGATAGCGGTAATATTTTTGAAACTATGTCGAACGTTGCATTTTATTAAGAATGATTTGATAAACCCAAAACGGTATACGGTTAATTAAAAACAAAAATTAAACTAACTGTTGAATGAATGAATATTAGTAGGATTTAAGAAACGAAGCCGTTTACATTGATTTTAATATGATGAAACACACTTTCTGAAGCAACGTTATTTGAATAGTACAATTGGGTTTGTTTTTAAATCATAAAATAATTAAGATTTTTCTCAATTATGTGATCAAATCTTATTAATGCGATAAAAATCGTTTGAGCTGAAAATTTGAAACATTACTGAATGACTGTCATTTTGTTATTTTTTGTGAAACGAATTCGCACACTTAGAATGGAATAGTTATGTTTCCTATCCTAGTAATATTAATGATTTTAGCTACAAGATATTAAGACACTCTGTGTTTGCTTGATACGACGTCACGCATTTACCATCATCACTTTTGGAGCGTAAAATTTATAAAGACAAAAAAGTATCGAAAGAAAAAGTACCGAGTTACACTTCCTCTTCAACGTACTCTCTCACTGGATTCTAAAAAGATCGTCAACCCCTACGACATGACGTCACCCGAATTGCTGGCTGATCAGGACCTCCCCATCCTGGCCCCGAGCCCAACGAACGAGGGGGACAACAACGTGTTCGAAGAACCGGGTGCAGCCTGCTCGACGCCCCTCACTCCCCGTTCGGGACACATGCCAGGCATCATTCTTACCATGGAAGAAGACTCTCCTCCTGAAGTTATAAATATGGTGGGGAGGCACGACAGTCGCAGCAAGACGCGCTCCACCCGACGTAAGATGCAGGCACAAGCACAACACCGAAGTCCATCGGGATCTAGAATGGCCGTTCAGAATGGTGGACATAACCTCTACTTATCTGGAAGTGGCGTCAGCAGATCCCAGTCCATGAGGACCGCCAGAAGACCACAGTCGGTGGACCCTACCCACAGATTTAGACATCGTATCGCCAGCATACCGAATGATATGACTCTCCCTTCAGATGGACTGGGTGGTCAGAGGCTGGCATCGAACCAGTCCCTGCCACTCCCCGGTGACGAGTCCGATTTCATGCGATTGAGAAACTTTTCTGTCACGAGTAAAGGTGTGGTGAATAGGGGTGATTCCTTCAGATCCAAGTCCAGATCGTCGCACAGTGTGACATCTGTTGGAGCTGGTAGTGGCCAGTTGCCGATAGTTAGTGGTCAGCCGAAGGATGATTTGAGTATTGACTATCATCCATCTACTTCTTACAGTAAGGAAAATGAGGAAACCGGTAATGAAGTAGTGGAAGCTATTGCCGAGGCAGGAGCTTGCACTGACCCTACTGCTGTCCAGAGGCCCAGGCCGTACCATGTTTTGGTCGTGGGTGCCCCAGATGTGGGCAAAACTGCCCTTACGAATCAGTTTATGACGTCGGAATACAAGTGTGCTTATGATATATCTCAAGGTAAGTAGATTTTGTTTTCGAATGTAAAATATTATAATGTAAGTATGTGGGGGGATTTCCATTTATCTAATATTGTTGACTTTCAATTAATATAATCGTATTTTTTAAAATTGGTTTAATTATAAAATATAAAAGTTGCTGCAGATAGATATTGGAAATGAGCTCTTTGTAGTTATATTTAGCAAGGAAAAAAAAATTCAACTCATAAATAAATATATGTAGAAAAACCTTTCATCTACGCCCATTACTTTCAATGCTTTTTTTTGTTATACTTTTTTTTTTGAATGAACAGTATTTTGCTTCCTATAGAAATGTCAATGCATTAAAAATATTTTACCATAAAGCAAATTGCATATGAGAATTAATACAAATATGTTTTTCGAAATATTTTTATACTAAAATTCTAAATTCCACCCTCTACGTTACTTTATGAAAACATACCACTCAATCAATAAATAAAATTATTGAATATGTGCATCAGTAAAGATATAACTTTTATTTGTAGTACTTAAACTTGTATTTAAATATATATATAATATATATCATAAATTATTTATCATATCAGTAAACATATAACTTTTATTTGTTGCACATAAACGTTTATTTAAATATTTATATAATATTTATCATAATGTGTTTTATATCTTCATTTATAATTAGGATATAAATATTTACTTCAATTAATGAATGCATGTCTGTTTGATTTACATAATCCTTACTTATGAATTTGAAGTGCTCATAACTGTACGCTGAGAGTTTTATTCATCGAAATATTTCCCTTAAAATTTCCCTTTCAAACTATTAAGTAAAATTAACTGAAATAAAAAAAATACCTATTAGAAATTTTAGTATATAATCATAATCAACACAATATAAAGGAAAGTTATTGTATTGACTAATGTAAAAAAACTAAAATAAGTAAAGAAATAAGTAATAAGTAGTAGAATATAATTAAAAGGTATAGTAATTTTTAAAAAATGCAACAAAAGATGGACTCTTGAAGTATAGGAAACAACAAATTAAGTTTGTAACATCTACAATGACTGTAACTTTAACTGGACTGCTAACGCCACCTGTGGAGACGTTGAGAAATATAGACTTCTTATCAACCTCTAGTAGTTTGTGGTTGCGTGAGTATGTATGTTGCGTGTTGTGTACATGTCTCATATGTATCCCTTATAAATATTATTGTGATGTATATCCGTATGCTTCTCTAAATGAAACGACTTTCTCTAAATGAAACGATCTTTTTACTTCATTGCGATAGAACATGTATGTGTAATTTTTATTTGAACTGAAATTATTTTATTAGTCTTCTTTTCCTTTTGCTAGAGTAAGCTGGGTTTTTTTTTTTTTCTTTTCGCGAAATTCATTCTTCCTCAAGTGAAGGTCAATCAGTCATAACATCCTCTGTGTACTTTGTTACTTTCGTTTTGGCTTGGTATCTGGTATGAATGGTATCATACCAGAAAAAATATGGTATGAATGCAATATATATATATATATATTCTCTCTGTCTGAGTTGCATTCATACCAGATATTTTTTTTCTTTGTGTGTTCTTATAAATTAAATATTCTATTTGCAGGAAACGTATGTAAAATTTATTATTTATTGAATGCTCTCATTGATTTCGTAACTCATATATAATTTTTTTGTGATAATTTCTTAATTTCTTTGTCGAATGTTTTCTGTGTTTTAATTTTCAGCATCAGCGTGTAAGGAAAGTTATTTTATTATTTTTTTTATTAAAAAAAAAAAGGTAAAATTTTTACTTTTATCACGAATTGAACTCGATAACAGAAAGCAATGGCTTTTCTCACAAAGGGAAATAAGAGGATTCGAGGCAATTGGCTTGGGAAATGGGACTCGTTGTGGCAGAAGATTTACGCATTTTGAATACTAAACAACTTATATTAAATTCCGAAAAATGTGAAGAAAATTCAATTAAGAATTTGCTCATGAATATAATTGAGGAACGACTTGAGAAAAATAAAGAGGCCGAACAAGAAAGGAAGAAGTCTGAGTTGGAGGTAGAACACGAAAGAAGAAAAGCGGAAATGGATTTTTAGTTACAGAAGTTGAAACTACAACTTGAAGCTAAAGAAAATGGAGTTCAAAAAGGTAACGACACTGAGAGCTCAGAGCAGCCGAAATTAGAATTGAAGAAACTGATTCCCAGTTTTAACTCAAAAGAAGATGACATGGCGATATTTCTCAAACTGCATAAGAGACAGCTGAAATTTTTCTAAGTACCTGATAGCCAATGGGTTGCTTATCTAATTGGAGCCTTACCGAGTGACTCATTGCTAGGGAAACCGAAGAAGAAGCACGGGACTATGCGCATGTCAAAGAAATGCTTTTGAGGAGATTCAAGCTCTCGGCGGAAAAATTCAGACAATTCTTCCGTCAACATAAGAAAGTTCAAGAGAGCACCTGGAAATATTATTATTTTGAAATAAAAAGCTATTTCGACAGATGGCTAAACGAACTGAAAATTGCAAACTACAGCCAATTATAGGACTTAATCATATCTGATCAAATTAAAAGACTTATACCTCCCGAAGTGAGAGATCATTTCTTAGACGATTGGTCTGAGTGGGTGTCACCTTCTGAATTAGCAGACAAATTGGATGCCTATTGCTATAATAGAAATACTACTCCTTCAGTAAAGAAGAGGCCTATTCAAGAGAATACCCTTCTAAACCTTATGCTACGAAAAGAAGCTCACCTGATAGCAGATTTGTCAAAACCAATCAAACCGGTTCTACATCATCTTTCAGTAGAGGTGATAAATTGAAAACTGATAACAGATCATAGAGACCATCGGTATCGTGTTATGGTTGCGGTAAGCCAGGTGTTAAGAGACCCAGATATCCAAATTGCAAACCAACAGCGAAGAAAGACTTTGCTTATTTTAGCAACATCAGTTTGCATTCATGCTCTTCAACTCCCATTCAAAGTACTGTGCTAAAGTTAGCTGTAAATGGCACATGGGGAACTGCATGAGCCGATACTGGAGCTAGTCACACTCTTACTGGAGAAACCTTATACCTCCTTTTACAGAGAGAGGGAGCCAACTTTTAGAAAACTCGTCTCTCAATGTCTCTTGCTGAAGGCCAAAAGTCCGAGGTGGAAGTTTACGCAATCAGTGTAGTTATCAAACTTGAAGGACGTGTTATCCGTACAACACTAATAGCTTTTCCTTATGCTAAAGGAAATTGAACTTTTTTGGGGATGAACTTTTTACAAAAAGCTGGCATTGTTATGAACCTCAAACACCGCAACTGGTACTTTATTGACTCACCCCATCGAACTTATGATTTTGTTAAAGAATTAATTGTCCAAGAAGTCCAAAGCCGACCCAACATTGTTGAAAATACATGCCTTCTGCGCGATGATGAAGGTAAATGTCTGAGACCTGAGCAGAGAAATAAATTGAGTACATTAATAAAAATGTACGAGACTAACTTTGAACCAGGGGGAGAGCCCAATCCCTTCATGGAACACCGTATCAAAACTGGAGATAGTCCTCCTGTCTCTGTGCCTCCCTATAGGTTACCACCAGCAAAGAAAGAGTTACTTAAGAAAGAACTTGATAAACTTTTGGAACAAAATGTCATAGAAGAGTGTGAATCCCCGTATGCTGCACCTGTGGTGTTCGTTCGCAAAGCGAACGGGAAAATCCGTCTTTGCATCGATTATAGAGGTCTTAATGCTACGACAGCGGCTGAATCTTATCCATTACCTAGAATGGATGACCTACTTCACGAGGCGAAACAAATAAAGGAGTGTGTAGAATCTAAACTAGACTATCATAAACAATATGCCGATAAAAGTCGTATGGCTAGCTACAAATTCAGCGTAGGTGACAGAGTTTGGGTTAACAAACACCCTTTTAGTAGCTCTGCACGACAAAGAACATCAAAGTTTATGCCACGCAGAGATGGTCCCTATGTTATTATCAGCCAACGATCTCCTACTACATTTGAGGTGGCCAATCGTGAGGATCCTGATGTTCCTATTGGAGTCTATCATACCTCAGCATTACGTCCTTATCAAGATCCCTCAACTACGCCTCAATCTCTTCTTCGTAAAAGAGGCAGATCAAGAAAAACTCTTCCTGGCTCCTCACTGAGGCGGCGTCAGAGCCAGAGGGGGAGACTGTAAAAGCCACCATGATTGTAACTTTAACTGGACTACTAACGCCACCTATGGAGACGTTGAGAAAGATAGACTTCTTACCAACCTCTAGTAATTTGTAATTGCGTGAGTATATATATTGCGTGTTGTGCACATATCTTATATGTATCTCTTATAAATATTATTGTCATGTATATCCGCATGCTGTGAAGTGAACTCAATAAAAGAACAATCTTCTTCAAGCCTCCTATTCTTCATTCAAAAGATTCCACGCACTCATGTCACATGCTACAAGTTATTGTTAAGTTTTGAGGAAAAAAAAAATTGAAAATAAATTAATTTGATGTCACAGGCTTCAGATGGTGATGTGAAGTTGAACCAGTATTATGGATCCAACTGTTCCACTCAGCAAATACTTTATAATAGACAAGTAAAAACAGAGGAAAAAAAGCGAATATATATATATATATATATATATATATATTCTTGATTATTAGAAAACAAATTTAAACAGAAATGTTTGAATTGATACAGCAATTGGCAATGATGGATTGGCAATTTTGCCTTAATGTATGGAAAGTTATAAATGATTTTATCAGTAGAAGTATGAGTTTATGTTCAGCTTTTACATACGAATCACAGAAACTAAAATCTTAAGAGTAAGTTTTTGTGTCAGTGTTACTATTATTGAATGATTTAATAAAAAATGAATTGACAATACAATTTAACCCTTACTATTAAAAGTGTCTCCATTTACGAGAATTCATTTTTCTTTTCGGAGACTATTCGGCTATTACATATAATTTAGTAATCGCATAAACTTACCTTCAGTTATGAATATTTCTAGTCAAGTAAAAAAGGTTTGAAATATATAAATAATGGTTTCAACAACTTATATATTTAAATTTCATTATTAGTCTTGTTTTCGCTTTTAGTTTGTAGATTTAATAACCCGTATAAAAAAGTACGATTAATGTATGCATATATTGCCAGTGACAATACATAATAATTGTTGCATTTTTAGAACGGGTGAGTCACATAAATGTTCAATATTTATATCGGTGTGCAATGAGAATGTTTTGATGACTTAAAGTGTATGCAAATAACAAAGAATTCATAACATTTTTACTAAAGCTTAGTTAGAATGTGCGCATTTATCTCTCGGTTCATTGATGTTACTGATAAATTCTTTGAGAAAAAACCATGCAAAGTATTCTTTTTTCTTAATTATAGGCATTAGTCATTTTTTGCGTTTTAAATTAACTACTGGCATCACTTTGTATCCGTGAAACGTTTCTTTTTCTTTATAAAATTTCAGATATTTCATTTTTTTAAATTTCTATACTTCTGCATTTTATTTGAATCTATTTTTTATGCGTTACATTTTTATATTTTATGTGTTACATTACTTTACATTGGTGTCACTAACTACAATTTCTCTTGTGTGTGAGGTGTGGAAGTTTTCAGGGGAGAGACGGTCAGCTTGGATGACGTCCTCGTCACTTGACAGATATTTACAATTAACGACATCTGTTGCTTCGAATTGTGATGTTAATAACGAATCAATCGTCCGCGACTCGAAGAGAAATTCGTCTGACTTATAGAATTTTAATTTAACATATTGAATATGTTGATGAAAATGTTATGTAAAAAGAGTTGTTATTAAAGAATTAATGACTTGGGAATATTTTTTATTCATGAAATTCGTTGTGACGTTGACAATCTACGAGTGCTTGGAGCGTCTGTTTTGAAATATATAAGGAAAACTGGACGCACGTTTTACTGAAATCCTAGTGATTTGTAACTTATTTGAAATATTCGTTGAACAACAAATTAAAAAAAAAAGCCTTGAATTTTTAATAAGCCTTTAATTTATTCCCATGTAATGGACTAGCATTACTGAACCCGTAAATATTTTGGGTCGTTTTAAAACTAAGCAGGCGCAAAGGCTTCAAAAGAAATTTTAGTCCGGGGAGAAGTGCCTTTAGAAGAATTTTTATTTTCGTAGAAGGAAAAAAAATATATATTCATATATATATGTTAACTTCCCTAGTTAAAGCCTACCTCTAGAGGGCGTTCATTTGTAAAGGGAGAGAGTGTGATGTCACACGATCCCCTCAGACGGGACCTGACCGAATCTTCGAGAGGAGCTGTTGTAAACGAGAGGTAGTAAGGAATGAAAATAAAATTGTTGTAATACAACCCGATGTGTTTTTTGTCTAAGGACAACCGTGAACTGAAATCTGAGGTGATGATGATTAGTAGTTAGTTTTAGTAGTAGTAGTAGTAGTAGTAGAGAGAGAGAGAGAGAGAGAGAGAGTAGTTTTCTACATTCAGAAGCGGGATTTATATTGAAGCCCACGGTCAGACTGACATTTCTCTGAGAGAATTGTAAGAAAAGGATGTACTTTGTAGGACTCTAACCTACCGGAACTGTGAAAGAAAGTGTGCTAAGAAGTGATTTATTTTGAAATGTATTGAAATAGCGTTAAATATGTCGTATCTCTCAAAAGGACGTAAAAGTGATTTAGTCGAGCGTGCACTTGAATTAGGCGAAAGTGTCCCTTCAGAAGCTACCAATGTGAAATAAGGAGCATCATTCTTAGTAGCGGGAGCTATGAAGAAGCTTTCGCGAGAGAATGACTCGAGAGGATAATTGAAGATAGGATAGAAAGAAAAAAAGGAGAGGATTGAAAGAGAACGAAGGTTAGACGGAGATAAGGATATGCAATTTGAACTAGAAAAATTAATAATTGAAAACAACAGAAGAAAACAAAGAAAAATCCAAGAGTACTATGAAAAACGATTTCAGCCTCAGCAGGAAAAGTTTGAATCTGAATTGAAAGAAAGAAACGAGAAGTTTACCGAAATTCAGAAGGAGAATGAAAAATTATCCGAAGCTATAGGGTTACAGGATACCAATATTGAAGAAAAAGCGATGAAAATTGTTGATTAAAGACAACTTCAGTCTCAACAGGAAAAGTTTGATTCTGAACTGAAGAATAAAGAACAGAAATTATCTAGAATCCAGGAACATAATGAAAAGTTAACGCAAGCCATACGGGAACAAAATGTCGTTAACAGAGGAAAAGAAGAAGCGTTATTAGCACCAGCGATGCTACTGAATGATAAAGAAAAAGTGCAAGGAGAAGTGCAACGGAAAATACAGAAAGGAAATAAAGAGAATGGAAAAAGAAGACAGCAACGATGTCAAGAAGCATTCACACGTTTAGAAGGACAAAAATTAACTAGAGCTCAGAAAGCCAATGAGAAAATTTTAAAGGATGATACAGGAGAAAATATTCCTATTGATGGAAAGAAGGAAGCAGAGTTCTTCAAAACAGGCCCCATACCAAATCCGATACAGTTGGGAAAAGCTAAAGTCTAAGGACAAACAATTAGGTGGTCAGAACGAATGGTTATCCAGTTTCCCCTCCTCAGAAAAAAGATACAATTTAAAATGAAGGGAGCGATTTTAACGCAAAGGAAGAAAAACAATAAAGGAGCCCGCAACATTTCCCAGTCCCGTGAAAGAGTCACCAAGAAACATGTTTTGGAGACAAACATTGCATTTAGAAAAAGTTCGTACAGACAGGACTTTCAACAAAAAATAAAGAAAGGAGATATTGAACTCCAGAGGAGAGGGTCCCCCTCTCAAAAGCGAAAGGAAGCTCCGTTTGACCCAGGGGGTGTCTAGCAGGACTTCACTGAAGACTGAGTCTCCGTTCCCCTTTAGTAACAAGAGATCAGGGACACCTGCAAAGTTACGCAGCTGAAGAAAAGAGAGAGAGAGAGAGAGCAGAAGGGCAGGAAGTGGACCGCAAGTTCGTTGACCAAGAGGGACGGTCATTACAAAGTGTGGGAAATTTTGAAGGCCGTATAAACGCCAGGAAACAGACCCTATTCCCCGAAGCCGACAGTGAGAGAAAACTCCCGCCCCCACTTATTGACAAAGAAGAGGCAAAATTTCAAGGAGAAATCAGGTCAGTGCACTGCGGGAATGTCCCTTTGGATCCGAAATGGGTGAGAGATTTTTTTTTTTATTTCTTTTTAGAGACACTTTTTTTTACAATGACAAACAAGGGGACTATGAACTATTATTTTGCAAAGAACTTTTTTTAAAACAAAAAGGAAAACAATTATTTTGTATTAAGAATTAATTAACAGTTATTTTCTCATGGAACATTAGAATATTTTAAGGACTGAGTATTTAAGGAACTTTTAATTTGATTATCTTCGAAAAAAGAAAACTATTGATTTAATGTTATTTTTTTAAGAGGTATTCTATTAATTTAGTTTTTGACAAGGATAAGTAATTTTAAATATATCAACGATGTTTTATTTTGATTTCATTATTTTGAAACAGAAATTATATATTTTGTGTAAGAATTTAAAGCTAATGAATGGGCTAGCTTTTAATGAGAGTTTTATGGATTAAACGGTTCGAATCTTAAGTGTGCCAACAAATGTTTTTATGTTTATGTGATCTTTTATGATGAGAAGAATAATTGATATTTCAAGGTAATATGCTCAACGAATTTTTTATTTTGTAATGATGTAGGAATATTTTATTATATTTTGTGATGATTAGGGATATAATTTTGTAAGGATTTTGGAATATATTGAATTATGAATGTAAATATTTGGGGATACAATTTTGTAATGATTTATTTTGTAAGGATTGATTTAGGAATGTGGTCTTTTAAGGATTTAAGAAATGAGATTTCGTAATGATTTAGGAATGATCTTTTTGTAAGAATTCTTAGAATTGTGTTCTGATGATTGTGTTATGTTAAATAATTTCTTTGTTACATGTATGAACCTTTTTGAATCTATAAGAGTTAAGTATATTCTATAAAAATAAGAAAATCGAAATGAGAATAAATATTTTAAGTATGTAAATATTAAAAAGGAAGGAAAAAAATTAATATTTGCAACTGTATGAATTAATCTTTATGAGGATACAGATATTCGATGTTTTGAAGTATGAAAATAGTAATTTGTCAGATATGAGTACTTTTTTAAATTTTATGTGCCAATTGATGTTTGAAATTAGATTTGATAAAAAAAAATATGTGTATGAGTTCAATATTTTGAAATATGAATTTTGTGTTGATATCTCGATATGAATATATGAATGTGTTTATGTAATTTTTTAAAGAAAAAGGAGAGGTGATGTGTATGTAGCACTCTAAAAGATGTTGAGAAGTAGTATTTTAAAGTGTTTTGGTAATTTTAGTATTTTGTTAAGAAAGAGAAATAATATTTGAACTGTATGATAACTAAGATTTTTGTTTTGAAGCCTTAAATTAGAATTATTACTTAAGAGGAGAAATATTTTCTTTATATGTGCGTTGTGGAATGAGAGATAATTTGTAGTGAAATATAGATATAAGGGGTGATTATGTAAAATGATTTGTGCGTGATTATTGATATTTCATCTGTATACGGTAATTGATATTCGATATTTTAAGTATTTGAGGAATTTAAGTATTGATGTTTGTGTATAATAATTGATATTTGCTATTTTAAGTATTTGAGGAAATTAAGTATTGATGTTGTGTACAATTATTGATATTTGCTTTTTTAAGTATTTGAGGAATTTAAGTATTGATGTTTGTGTATAATTATTGATATTTGCTATTTTAGGTAATTGAGAAATTTAAGTATTGATGTTTGTGTATAATTTGATATTTGCTATTTTAAGTGTTTGAGGAATTTAAACATTGATTTTTTTGTGTATGATAATTAATGGTTTTAAGTGTATCAGTTATTAATGATTTTGTGTTAATTGTAACTGCACAATTGGGACAATTGTATATCAGGTTGGCCGAACTCTTAACTTCCCTACTTAAAGCCTACCTCTAGAGGGCGTTCATTTGTAAAGGGAGAGAGTGTGATGTCACACGATCCCCTCAGACGGGACCTGACCGAATCTCCGAGAGGAGCTGTTGTAAACGAGCGGTAGTAAGGAATGAAAATAAAATTGTTGTAATACAACCCGATGTGTTTTTTGTCTAAGGACAACCGTGAACTGAAATCTGAGGTGATAATGATTAGTAGTTAGTTTTAGTAGTAGTAGTAGAGAGAGAGAGAGAGAGAGAGAGAGAGAGTAGTTTTCTACATATATATATATTAAAATACTCGTTATGAAGCACGTTCTGGAAAGGTTTCAGATATTTTATTAAATGCATGACTCTTAAGCTTTAGTCATGTAAAAAGTATTAAATACTTCGCTACAAAACTCTTTAACATTTCGTGCTCAAAATTTCAATAGCCTCGGTGGTATCAAATATCTACATTGTATCCACGTTTCAGGAAAATAATCTCTATTCCACAAATTAAATTTTAATCTGTCTTTACGGAAATTATAAAAAAAAATTATTTCTCTTTTCTGTGAACACTGAAGACAAAATACCTAATTTTTATTTGTTCTGTCTGAAATTGATTTTGTTAATACTTCTGAAAGATTCTTTTTGGTAAGAATAAAATTGCTACCAAGTAAATATTGAATTTGCATTGTTGGTTTCAGTTAAGTATGATTGTTTACTTAAACCCATGAAAAGGACTTTAAGATGATAAATATTAAAATGGATTTGTAATATAATACTTAAGACTGCAAAAGAATATTTATTTATATACAAAGTTTAATTTAAACTGAATAAAGTCTAAGTAATATTTAAATTAAATATTTACTTAAGAACAAATGCGTTGAATGATAATGTTCATTTTAAATCTGTTTTTTTTAACTACTTGGGAAAGATATAGATTAGTACAATTTCAGATAAAAATTCTTCTTTAAATTGTTAAAATAAAATATTCTGAAGTTTAAATTTAGTTTCTTTTTGGAATGAAAATTATAGACGAATTGAAAGATTAATTTTTTTTAAAAAAATTGAGTCTTGAAAGGGGCTACGTGTTGAATTTCAAACGATATTTTTTCTGCTGAAAATGTTCTCACTTTCGTTTTATAGAAAACCCAAAATCTATTTATTGAAAATCTCTTATTCTTAAATAGTTTATTTGAAGTTAATCTGTTAATTAAAATAGAGGAGTCCATTCCCATTTGTCAAATTATTGTTGATAATTCTTATCTTATGTGATTATTATTATTATGAATTAAGTTATTCACAAACCTATTTATTTTTTCTCCTTGAAATTGTTTGTTAAATTTTAATTGACGTTATAATAAGTTTTTTGTAGCATGTTTCGATTCGGTATATTATGAAAATAATGTTGCATTATTACAAAATATAGTAGTATTCATAAATATTTTATATATTAGCATATAGAAGAAATAAATAAATTAGTTTAGTATTTTTTTTTCTTTAAGGGGACACAAGACAAAACACTGAAACTTTGTTTGATTTTCATTAAAATCGGTACAAACATTTTTTAACATTGGACTCAATGTTATTTAAAAATATTTTTTAAGAGAAATACGAGGCATGTTTTTTAAGTAAGTACCGTTTTGAAATTAAAAAAAGACTTGCAAAGATATCGCAATAATTTTATTTTTACATGAAAGCCTGTACCTTAATCTACTTTTCTACATAATTTCCGTGAATATTGAGGCACTTGTCATAACGTGGCACCAGTTTTTGAATACCCTCCTCATAAAATTCTGTCGCCTGACTTGTTAACCACTGTATCACATATGTTTTGACTTCGTTATCGTCTTGAAGACGCTGACCGCCCAGGTGTTTCTTCAAGTGCAGGAAAAAATGGTAGTCGCTGGGCGCCAGATTAGGGCTGTATGGAGGATGTTCTAGAGTTTCCCATTTAAAAGATTTGATGAGATCTTTGGTCCGATTAGCCACATGTGGACGGGCATTGTCATGCAGCAAAACGATACCCTTACTCAACTTGCCACGTCTTTTGTTCTGGATTGCACGACGCAGATTGCTCAATGTCTCACAATAAGACGCTGCATTGATTGTCTCATTACGAGGCAGAAACTCCACTAGCAATACTCCTTTTCTGTCCCAAAAAACTGTACACATGATTTTCCGGGCAGAAATTGTTTGCTTAAACTTCACTCTTTTGGGTGATGATGAATGTCGCCATTCCATGGATTGTTGTTTCGATTCTGGTGTGACGTAGGCCACCCATGTTTCGTCACCAGTAACAATTTGGTCTAAAAATTCTTCACCTTCATTGCGGTACCGCTCAAGGAAAGTCAATGCACTGCCTAAACGTTGGTTTTTGTGCAAATCCGTCAACATTTTTGGAACCCAACGTGAACACAATTTCCGGTAGTTCAAGTTCTCGGTCACAATCCGATACAAAACACTACGAGAACATTGAGGAAAGCAGTCGGACAATGAGGAAATTGTAAAGCGTCTGTTTTCTCTCACCTTTTCGTCCACTTTCTGCACCAAATCTTCATTAACGACCGAAGGACGCCCACTCTGTTCTTCATCATGCACATTTGTGCGGCCATCTTTAAATGCTCTCACCATTTCCTTACCATTTCATCACTCATAATGTTTTGTACGTAAACTTCACAGATCTCACGATGAATATCGATCGGTTTTACGCCTTTAGCACTAAGAAATCGTATAACAGCCCGTACTTCAAAATCAGTGGGACTCACAATTGTCGGAGGCATCTTAAACACTCAGTAAACAACGTATACAATGAAGAATCAGACTGTAATGGCGTCAGTGCGTAGACAAGAGATGTAGGTAACCAGCGAGCATGCGCGGAACGCCGACCGGAGCGCTGCGGCGGCGGAATCGCAAAACGGTACTTACTTAAAAAACATGCCTCGTATTTAAAAACTTTTCTTGTTTCTTCCCATGTTCATTAAAATTATTTTTTATTTTAAGCTAAAAAAATTACAAAAGTTTGTTTCTCTTTAATTTTTTTCTCATATTTAATAAATTGCAAACATAAAATAAAGAGTTTCGTCCTTGAGGGTTTGATTTTTACATATAATAGAGGGAAAAAATTCAAATTTCCCATAGCTTTTTTTTTATTAAAAAAAAAATTAAAAAATAAAAAATAAAAAAAACACTTCAAATTATTTTTTAGAGAAATTTTTGAATCAAAGTCTTAAAATCACGTTATTACTTTATGATATAATAAGAAATATAATTTTGAAATGTGATGAATTTCATATAAAATTTGAATCACATAAAAGTAACATGATTAGGATAAAAAAGTTGCTCAATGACAATTTATTAAAAATTTTACAGTATTTTTACTTTATTTTCCTTCAGAGTATTCACTCTGTATGTATACACTTGTTCCACCGTTCATATAATTGTTCAAAACTCTTTTGGTAACCATTTTTCGACGTGTCTTCAGCTATTTCATCATTTATTCGATCACCTCTTCTGAATCAACAAAATGACGTACTTTTAATTTCATTTTCAGCCATGGAAACAGGCAAAATTACAATAATTCTGGATCGGGAGAATAGTGAAGTGTGTTCAAGAGTTGTAACATTGTACCTGTAAAATACTTTTTACAATCAGAGAGAGATATGTTGGACCCATTGTCATGCATCAAAAATAAATCGTTTCCTGTCCATTTGCGTCTTTTAACCGTCTGTGATGTCCACATAAATTTCTTTGTTCGTATGTTAATTTGTCAAACGCTCTGAACATTATCTTGAGTGGTGGGGGTATCCACTCCGAAGACCATCTTCAATACTTAAACTAATGAACGTGACGAAAATGTTTGCATGATTTGCTTCCTGACAATTTTTTCATTGTATTATGTTTTCTTTAACATTTTTAAAGCAAAAGCAAAGCTCCAGCAAAACGCAGAATTTGATGTTTGTAGACATCGACCAGCGTCATATATTCGCCCCGACAGGAACAGTTGGCTTCCTTAGTAGTCTCGCGAGCCTCGGAAACAAACATTTCCCCTCCTGGGAAAATAGGCAGCGATTCCGGGTATCTTTTGACCGATAGAATCAATACGAATTCAAATGATGTGAGTGAAATGGATTAGTTATTTTTACTAGAGAGAGATCGGTATAACTCAGTTGGGTTGGATTAATTTTGAACGAGGATTACCTGTTTAGCTCATTTTTTCAATGAATTGAGGTTTTGCTATTTTTTTTCCAGTGTAGCATGCAAATATTTCTCATTAGACTATTTTTTTTTATTTCCCACGTTCCCGTAACGTATAAATAGCTTAAAATTGATTCAAATAATATTTACAAAGTTACAGTGTATTATGATTCATTCAGTTAAAAATACCTCAAAAAATTAAATGAGAAAAAAAGCTCCTTTCATTAGAATGTATTACAATTTAACATAAGATTTATAATGATTAAGAGCTTTTTGTTGAGTGAGGTCATTAACTCTCTTTTTCAGTTTGAATTTTGCTGTTAATGAACATTATAACTGTATTTTTTATTAGAAAACAGTTCACATAAGACATAAGTATGCTTAATTAATATTTAACACTTGTATTTTAAAATTCAGTCAAATATTAATAAAATAAAATCATGAAAGGCGAAGAGCTCAAAAGTTTAATTTTGCTAATGTAACTTATTTTAACTACAAGTAAATAATTACTACTCAGTTAAAGTTCATTAGCAAAAACGAATGATTAATGGAGTTCTTTTTCATCACAGAAGATGATCAAAAAGTAAACATTCTTAAAATTACAAATCTTTTGAATAATATTTGTGCTTAAGGCTATTTATTCATTTTAATGTCTTGGCAGTTATACAACTTTAAATTTTAAATAGTATTTAATAGAATAGAGATTATTTAAAAATACGATGTACGATGTATTCTTTTAAGTAGAATTTTGGAAGTGCATTTAATCTTTGCTTAAATGTAATTAAATTAAAATAGAGTTTCGTTAAAATGAAACAATATGAATACTCAAAGGTAGATTTGTTAAATATTTTATTTGAAAAGAAGTAACTATGCATTTATATCCCGAAAATTTTGAAGTATTCAATTTTTAGATATATAAATTTGAAAATGATTTATTTGATCTATCGATTCAGCTTCTTTCTGTGATCCCAAATCCATTTCTAGAAATAAATTTATGAAAATATGCAAAAAGTTCAAACATTATGTATTTTCTTATTCGGTATATAATGCCTGTAAATAAAAAAATAGAAATAGGCTTAAAATAATTTAGCGGAAGCTATTTTGAAATAATCTCATATAATTATTCAAATGATCTAAATAAGATCGCCAGATGAATAAAAGAACTCTAAATAAAAATAACGACTTTTTAACGTTTAAGTCTTTTATCAACAATAGAACAACATTTTTAAAAATTGACTCAACCAAAAAGAAAAAGTAACAATGTTGCCACACACACACATTAAAATAAAAACTTAAACAAAAAACCAAACGATATGAAAATCTTTTGCGATACGATACAATGCCATTCTTAGACGCTTTGGTGAAAATTTGCTACCCGTCATATGGGTTTGTATTGTAAATTTATTTGTATAGAACATAATTAACCAACCACCTTTCGTCTATCGCCCATTTCTCTTGAAGAAAGATACATGCCCTCTTTATTTTCATAATTTTTAGGGGGGAAAGCAACGCTCATTCTTTGTCTTGAAATCAATAATATAGTTGTAAGTTTTCAGATCTGTGTTACATTTTTGAATATATTTTCGACTATAAAAAAAAATCATGCAGAAATATTTCTTTAATCCTCTCTCTTTTGAATGCATTTTCTCTATGCAATTAAAAACAACACTCTAGCTTTGAGAACAGAAGTAGGAAACTCCATAGGATTAACGGAATGCTCGACAATTCAAGGTAGAGTCTCGAGGCCTACCCGGACTTTTAAATGCAAAGTTTGTTGATCAAGCCGGCACATAAACACGCACGCTTTGCGGTGCTGCGCGCTTTCAAGAACAAAAATATATGTTGCAATGCCTACTTTTAATACTTGCTGAATTTGCTTGAAAAATATTTAAAACCATTTGTTGAAATATGTATTTGGTGATTTTTAGTATCAATCAAGCGTTTCAGCGTGTTATTGTCAATATTGCCTAAGGTTTGTGGAGGTAGTTGGTTTTCAACGCCTCTTTTGATCTCTTTAATGCTCGTCTTTGGGGGGTACTGAATCCGTTGGGAACCTCTGGTATGGTGTGATGATTGTTGTGATGGTATATCGCAGAATTAAAAAAAAAAATTTTAATAATTTTTCAGAGCGTTGCATTGGTCCTGTACAGTCTCTTCATAGTTCTAGTACAGTTCATTAGACATATTTATGCTTTGGGTATGACATAAATCTCAATAATGTGAAAAGTTAAGCAGAAAAATGATTAGAATGATAGACAGGAAAACATATTTTCTTAGTAATTCCTCTTCTTTTATATGAATGGAACAGGGTTAATGGAACAATTTCGATCTCTGATTTCAGAAAATACTACAATAATATAAAATTTTTTAAAAAAATCTAGAAATTTTGTTAGACGTTTTCTAAGAAAAAGGATTTTCACGAATTCAAATAATTTTAATTTAAAAAACTGAACCGTAACCGACATCAAAGTAAGTTTTTCTAGGATTCTACTACAGCAAAATTTTAGCAAATGGATCATTCGGAATTAAGTGAAAGTGATTTTTGTAAGAGTAATGTCAAAATCAAATGTGATATCGGAAGTCAAACTCTCTCTTTTGAAAAAACAAACATTTTGCTTGACAGCTTCTCCCCTTTTGTTGAACAATAAATAAAATACCTTTTTACGAAGTACTCAGAAAATGTCTTTTTCTTTAGTTTGATTTTTTAAACGCGTCCATTTTTCGGAGTATTTTCAAAGGCTCTATTTTGTTAAGAAAAACTAAGCGTATTTCTTGAAAGTTGGATCAAGGTATTTTCATACTTTTGAGAAAAGAGATCCTTTTGTCTCTTTATTTGAAAAGTTCCAAGTTTAATTTTTTTTTAAAAATCTATATTTTACAATATCACAGAAACACAAACTCAATAAACTCAAGGCAAGCGATACACATGAAATTTTGTTGATTTCATATGCTCAGAGGTCATTTAAAAAAATCGGAAGAAAGAAAGGTCTCCAAAATGTATTATTAACCACCAAAGGTGCTATTATTTCAGTTAACCCAAAAATGCCGTAGCTGACCACTTTTCAAAAATTTATCTTGTTTTTGCATAGATTTTTAATGTTTGCTTTCACTTCATTTTCAAAAATGCGTCAGAGTATAATTCTCCTGAATTTGTTATTCGATTGAAATAAAATGGATGAGAATATATGTCGTCTGATGCCTGCTTTCACTACTATTGAAGTTAATTTTGAAAAGTATGTCGTAATAATCCCCCTCCCAATTTTTTTTATTGGATTGAAATGAAACAAATATAAAAATTAAGTATTTTATTTACTTATCGATTTATGTATAACCTTAAATCATATGTAAACGGGAATCAAGATATGACTAAAAATGAATAACATTATTCAGAATTTTAAGACAGCTGTGAAGCAGCGATTTTTTTTCCCTCGAGAATTGCTAAGTACATCTTTTATTTTAGTTTCCTTCTTGGAATGTTTTGTGGAGTCAAATGACTTTAATATTGATTTATTATTATTATATTTATTTTGAAATAATTATAATTTGAATAATTTATTGTTTGCTTTAATTTTAATATCTGAAAAAATATCTTTGGCTACTTCATTATTTTATTGTTTTCTTCAATTCGAATATTTAATTAAAGTACTTGATGATTATTTTTAAAATGTTAGCACCTTTGGAGGCTAAATTGGCTTTTTGCAAAACTTTACATAGAGCAATTTGAAGTGTTATATTTGTTTTAAGAGAAGAAATGTGCTGCGTGAACAAAAAGTCTTTCTAAAAGTGTCTATTCCTTTTCGTGAAGCGCTGTACTTATCCCTAAAGCACATATTCTAAAATTCTATCTTTTAGATATATTTATTCAGTAAATATGATTAAAATAAATTAAATTTTTTATTTATTTTTATTGAATATTATTTAATAATAAATATTATTATTAAATAATATTCAAATATTTACAGAATGTATACAAATTAAGAATGCCATTTCAAATAGAATAAATATTTTTTTCATAACCTGATCATTACGATCGAAATTTAGCCTAAATCTGACCAAACTGGACTATTATGATTCATGTAGAACGCACCATCTAGTAAGAAACTTATTTACTTAATTTTTTTTGTACACTATATAACTCTATATGCGTATTTGAGGGGGGGGGGGTGTCTTTTTAAAAATGTATTTTATATTTAATGTATAAGGTTATACAATAAAAAAAAATTAATAATAAAAAAACATTAAACTGAAGTAAAAAATGGAAACATTAATCGAGCATTTCAGACTATGAACATATTTTAAATCCTCCACATCAAGAAAAGGATATTATCGTGTGTATTCTACAATTAATTATTACTTTTTAAGACGTCTTCAAAATAGAATTTATATATAACGCTCGAGATCGAGACAACATTGGCGACTTACTCACAACGGACACTTTAAATAATTATAAACAAGCCCTATTTTTTATAATATGTGGTAGGCTACGAAATTCGGTACAGTTGTCAGCCCCACTAAAGACATACGGATAACTTCATAATTTTTAGCCGAATCAAAAGGGTTGGAAAATAACTGTTAAGTATAATATTTTCATTTAACTTTCTCACTACACAACGTAAGGACTTTGAGGTCCAATTTCATTTATTGAGCGTCAATCCTTGTTAGAAGATTGAAAAAACCGGTACTCATATTTTTAACTGACGACCGCGTAGCGTGGGTATGGTCGCGAATTTATGAATGGATTTGTTTAAGTCGAGTAGGAAGTTCGGAAACTGATACCACCCAAAACCCGTCGTGTAACTGGACTCGTGCACGTTAAATTTGAAGGGGTTCTATTTCTTCTTGTTGGTGTGGTGTAGAAGCTAGGAGAGTGGAGTGCCATCTCAAATGTCGTCATCATCTTTTGACCTCCGTTGAAAATTGCGAGGTCCGTCGCCAATAACCCTCGTGATGTTTCGAAGTGCGAGACGTTAATAAAAAATAAATAAATCGTACTTGCAATCCTATTCAACAATCGTCATTCACGAAGCGGATGATTGTAATAGCTAAACTACAATGAATTCATTAAGTATTTTCTATTGCTATCTGACAAGAATTCTTTAAAGAAATGTAGGCATTTATGTGTCGACAAATCTAAAGAAACTACTACGTTTTCGACAAGAAAATATTATCTGAATTGAGGAAAAATTTTAAGTAATCCTCACTTTTTAAAGTAAGAAAATCATACCTTAACGCTGAGATATCCGTCATTCTCCATTTTTGTAATGAAAAGCACATTAAAAACATAATAAATATTTATGAGCAATTAATAATCAATAGCTATATTCCTTATTTGTGAACATATACTTAGTTCTCTCAAGGCTCTTCCCTTTGGAGAAGTGTGGAGCTCAGATGTCGTCCTCTTGATTTGATCGAGGTTTAAAATTGAGAGGTTCGTTGTCCTCGCGTTGCTTCTAAGAGAGTGCGACGTTCAATAAACAATCAATCAAATATATTTAGTTACATCTTACAAAAAGTCTCTACTGCATATATAACTTTAAAAAATTTCGGAATATAAATATAAGAACATATTATACATTTTACATATTCTATACACTTAATTATAATTTAAAGAATTCAATTTAATAAAATGTTAAAAAACAACAGTTTATTACTTAATTTGTCAACATTTTAATACAAATATTGGGCAATATTTATGTTTTGTGAGTGTTTGGTTGATAACTGTTATGTTTACAGTGAAAATGTAAAAAAGAATCCTAAGAAAATTTCACTATGCGTAAAAATGCAAATACAGCTACTTTTCTCTAAGGTGTAGCCCATCTGTCTACAATTTTGAAATGCAATTTTTGAGAGTTCTTATCTGTTAGATTTTCTTAAATCATACTTCTTTTAGATCATCGTCAATCCCTTAATAACTAGCTCAAGTGGGCTGTCTCTTTTAACCTAGTTGCTAAAAGCGCAGCAGAAAGCGACCAATCAACTTTAGCTCGGATCCAGTGGTGATGGAGGGTTCACAATTCCTCAGGCACTTCTCCCCCACACATACGAGGTCAGAAACATCTAACGCCGAAGAAGTGTCTTGGGGCATGAACACTAGATTACAACACAGCCTAAAACTATTGGTTTCTTTTGCCCCCGACGCAAAACTACTGGTTTCTTTGCCCCCGATACTTTTGCGTGTTTTACTAAGACAACCACATATCAATCATAACTAGTGGTATACCGGCTACGGTGTATGTGTAAACGAGACCGGCCACATTCAACCAGAAACTGCCGATGACGGCAAAACTAAAACTAAACTCGCTCAACAGGAAGGGGATGTATATCAATTGCAGTAATGAGTGGAAAAGTGACCTTCCATACAAATATCATTATGAATGATTTTTTTTTTCGTATTATCACGATAGTACTGGAGGAGGAGTATGCGGCAGCTGTCTTGAACAGCAACGCCTGAAGTTAAAACACTGTAATAATTAGCCCACCTGAGATGCCAGTTGTGGTGTCGATTCTCGATCCAGACCCCTGTCCCCATTGAGCTAGTAAATTGGTAAAGTACGATAGGCCTCGTGTTGCTTCTGATGCAATGTTACTGGTCAATGAATCAAGTCGTCCTCTTCACGTGACTAGTTCAAAATGATGGACCAATGATCTATAACGTATTGTGAAGTTATTACTGTGTAGATTGTGGAATGGTACAAACTGAAAACCGTTTAAAGGCCTTAATTGTCGAGTGGCTAATACTTGCCAACTTGTGGCGGAGGATGTTTCAGTCGAACTCGCATTCCACCAAGAACCCGCCTTGTAGCGAGGCTGATGGATATTGAATTTGTTTGTCGTTCCTCGCGTTGGCATGGCATTGTTGTGGGGATTGAGGAGGCAGATTGGTTGGCGACTTCGTTACCTGATTGTGGTGGAAATATATGTGGCATATCGGCTAAGTTTTATGGATCTTTTTCAGTTGAGCAGAAAAAGACACCTTGAAAGCGTTCAGTTAAAAAACAAAAGGTCAATGAATCGAAATACCATTATTCTATTTATGATTAATATAATTAATTGTAATTTTAATATAGTTTTTAAACTACAATTTATGTTCAATGCATATTTAATAGATTTTTTAACAAATTATTCTTGAGCCGATTCTTATTTCCAAGCGAAATTGCAAGAAATGCAAACATAGTGAAGTCATTCAGTAAATTACTCGGGAATTATTTTTAAACTATTAACTTTTTTTAAACTGTTTTCTTCTTATTACCCTTACTCCGTTTCCATCGATAAACTTCATTTTTATTGGAACATTCTTTATGACGTCATTGACCGATAACTTCTATTTCGGGAGTCATTTTCAATTTACTCACCGGAAGGGAATCTCCCGACGAAAAACCCAAAATAAAAATTAGATGACGGAAACATGGGCCCGAACTCCTTAATCTATCATTTTATCTTTGTTTTTATCCCTTCAGCTCGAAGTGATCAGAGTAAGGTGCAATTGTATTGTATCAATAGGGTGCAATGAGTTATGGAAGGGAAATTACTTTTGCATAACTTGCCGTGCATTTTCGAATTATCTTGGGATATATAGAGTCGCAGTTTAAAGTTAGAGGGAGTTCGAATACATCCTCGGAACACTTCAATTTTTTTTTTTTTTTTTTTTGCTGTTTGAGTGGGAAATTACAAAGTATGGGGTGTGTTTTTGTACTTATTAACCAACCAAAAATGCCTACATAAGAACTGTTATTTTATTTTCTTCGAGTCTTGAAAAGGCAGTATTATGTTATTGTCCATATAAGCAAATATTAATCTCATTTTACTCACAAAATGAACGATAGCATAGATGTGTCGAGTGACGGCGGTAACCGAGTGACCTTGGTTGAACTATCGTGACTGACGTTGTTTTAGTCGTACGCAAGTGCCCTTTTCGTCACTTGACCGTGGCTCAAAATTACTAAGTCTAACGCATCTAAGTGCAACAGGAGGACTATTGCAAGAACAGAGAGTCAGTCAAATTATTCAGAATCATCATAATGTTAAAAAAAGGTATTGATAAAATCCTCTTAATCAGTTGTATCGTAAGAAGGTGAAACTTATAACGTTTAAAATATACCCAAATAAATCAAACAAATCTATACACCCATCAATTTTTTTCTATAAAAGAGTAAATTGGTGATTGATTGATTATTGTGGTCGATTTCTGATTGAGGGTTGATTTTTACTATTCTGCTTAAAAGTGGAATGGCTTCATGGGTTCGTTATTGTCATAATGTGCTGGAGTCTACTTTGGAGGATATGGTAATGTTTTCGAAATATAAGTACTGAAATAAAAATAAAAGTTCAGTCATTTATCGTTTAAATTATTAAATCTGTTAAATTACAAGTATGTTGCTTTAGGAAATAAGCTTCAGTTTGGTTTTAACGTCATTCTGGCAATAATGATTTCATAAAATCCAAGCAAACTCATAAGATGGCATACTGTTAAATCATGAAAATAGTGCTATTAACTGAAATATCAACCTTGATATTTGATCAAGGTTCAGAATGAACCAATAAGTGATTTTGCAGCTTTAATTATAACTTAAATTTTACTACATTTTACTTTGGTGTTGGAGTTAGTTATGCATTATTTAATAACACGACGGCAATGGTAAGAGTCTCGACAAATTAAATAAATTAATGCGTATTAACCCTTCTACACGGCTGGTATTTAGTGGAAACAGGACTCGAATCCACGACTCGATGCAAAGAGTTTGCGATCATATGCTCTCAACAGTGGAAGTCTACCATTGTTTTGAGAATTCGACTGAAGAGGGAAAAGGGCATAGGACCTTAAGAAAAGCTCTTAATTATTGGATTTTATAAAATATAAATGAATTATTGCATTCTATAAATGGATATGTTAAGAGGTATTATTAAATATAAAATAGTTATTGATTTTATTAAAGTATAAAATAAATGTTATTGCATTTTACACATGAATGAATAATGTTATTTCTTTAATAATCGTGAATCCGTGTTTAATATTCCAAAAGGAGCAACGCTACCAGCTTCGTAGTAATTCAGAATAAATTAATATAAATGAGAAATTATTAAAAAATAATAATAAATATATTTCAAGTAATTTTATGCAAAAATTTTCGATCATTCCTCTCATTCTGGGATACGACTGTATTCATCGAGAGCTCCCTATAGATATAATTTATTTAACATTACAAGAAATGAAAAGAAAAGCAATTCTTAAATTCTCATCGTCCACAACTGCTAACATACTTGGTCGAATATTGCTCATCTGGCGTGCTTCAGGCTCGTTTCTGGCGAAGGACGTCACAATATTTTCTTTAAGAAGACTTCTTATAGCTAGATTTTTTAAGAACATATTCCTTGCACATAGTTTCTTGAGATACATGTACTTTTGATGCATATTCGTCGGTGCAGAAAGACTTCAACGGATGGCAGAGGGTTGTGGGTTCGGGAATCAAGATTCATGGCTGGTCTAGTCCGATTCGAGTTGTAGCCTCAATTAAAACAAAACTCGCCGTATTATGAAAAATGAGAGTTTCTGCATGTTAAATTAAACTAGGTCCTAAAGTTCTTTCTTTGAGAGTCCTGAAAGTTAGAAGAGTATCGTACCAACTCAGGACTCATTCTCATAACTTGACTGAAGCTCGTAAGTAGAATATCTTATGCCAATACTTACATCGTTAATTCAGTCCATTTGAGTTTAATGAAAACAAAGGCTAAGAGACTATATACGGAAACTTTCATGAGATGTGTGGTGTAGGCTTTCGGAGATTGAGGAAATTATTTGAAATATACTTTGCCATCTCATCGTGACATACAAGATGTGACAATTAAATAACTGGACTGCGTATTCCACAGCCGTTAGGCTTGGTGTGGAAGAGTGGAAAGGAATGTCGTTGACCTTGATGCTTCTGATGTAGGTGGCATTTTATTCCTCTATCTAGTTCTGTTTGTTTTTCATCGTGAGTAAGACCTCGTTATGTCGAAGTGCCGCGATCATGATAAGCTTAAGAATCGAGCAGCGCCTAAATTTGAAATTAAAAAAAAAAAAAAAAAAAAAACCCTTTAACTGCATGTTTTAGACTGAAAAATACTAAATTGTTAAAGGAGGTGTTTGGAAATAATTGCATGTTACGTAGTCAAATTTTTGAACGACACAAACGATTTTCGGAAGGTCGAGAGGTTGTTGAAGATGCTGAACGCTCTGGTCGACCTGTGGCATGAAGAACCAATGAAAAAAATAAAAATAATGAAATTGTGCATAAAGACTGGATTTTGAGTTTTCGGATGATGTCAGATATTAGAAACATAGGCAAATAAACAATAAGAAAATTTTGACCGAGGATTTGCATAAGACGAAAGTTTGCGCAAAACTGGTTCCAAAAAATCAAGCTCCAAAACAACGAGCCGTCGCACAGTGCGCTGTCTGTGTAACAGTTCTTGATGGTCAAACGCATTACTGTGCTCGGGCATACACCGTACTCGCCAAATCTCGCACCATGCGACTTCTACTTGTTTCCTAAAGTGAAAAGTACATTGAAGGAAATACATTTTCAGTCTGTAGAAGAGATGAAGGCAAAAACGGCAGACTTACTGAAGAAGGTGACATCTTATGACCTGCAGCAATGCTTTGTACAGTGGAAAAATTCATATGCAGCTATGTGTTGATAGGGAAGGGGAGTATGTTGAAGGGGACTAAAAGGTGTAATGTTTTCAGCAAAGCCGATTTTTAAAACTAGTCCGGTTATTTAATTATCGCACCTTGTAAGTGATGATAAACGTCTGCCAGAAATTTATCATATAATTTTATAATAATGGTTTTTGAAAGTGTCAAAATCAAATAGATTTTATATGCAGATTTCATGTACTCCCTTCCAGTGAACCATTTTGAATTAAAAAAACGTAATGTCACTAATTTGCTTCTCAATTCTAGACTAACGTGTTGAATGGAGTACAATAACGGTCATCCTAAAGGACAAAAAAAAAAAAAAAATAAGGAAGGTTAATGCATATGTGTATTTTTCTTCCGAATTTCAAAAACATTTTGAGATAAACAAAACTCCACAAACGATTTATTAAAATAAACATAGAATTACCTTAACATCTAGTTTAGGTCTTACGGTTGCAGTAGTCTAATGGTTATGTTCACGAACTCGCGCCTGGCGTTGTTTTCGTCGAATCGTGGGTGAGCCCACATACAAGACCCGCCATGTAGCGGGATTAATGAACATTCAATCTGGTCGAGGTTCCATGCCATTAAAGTCTCGCCGTGTAGCGGGGCCAATGCATGTCATATCTGTCGAGATCCAAAGTCCTTCCGAGAGTGTTGTGAGGAAGTTTTGAGAGGAAGGTGTCAGCTCATTACTTTGTGGCGTTTTTCTATTATTATTTGGCTCTAGCATCATATTTCAATTTATCATATTCAATCTAAGTGACAAAACGCAAATTGGGAAAACACGAGACTAGAATTTCCCCTTACTCGTAGTCTTAATTTATAATTTAAATAGGAAATATCTTACGAATCCATTCGTTGTTGATTTAGGAATATCTTTGATAGTAACCACGTAGATTAACGCAGTTAGCAGAATTCAGTTCAATACGCAAAACTAATAGAATAACTTAAAGTTCAGTAACAATGCTCTGGCTGCCAATCTTTATCCTCTGTTTCTTCTTATTTTCTATTAATTGCATATCATTTATATGTAATTATATCCAATTCACATCACTTCATTTCTACTATCATCTAATTCACCTAATCTCGTTTTATTTTGGTTGGGAATAAATTATAATTTTTTCAATGGTACTCGACAGAAATTCATGAGGTTAGTGAAAAGAAAATCGAGAATAGCTCAACTTCACAACTTGACCTTAGATTCAAAATCATGAGGTTCGTCGCTAAGAACCCTCGAGTTACTGCTCAGTGCTACTTCAATAAACAGTTACAATCACAATCGAGTCCTGATTCCACTATAGACCTGCCATGTAGTTATGTTTGTGCATTTTATGTATGTCAAAACTCCAAGTCCTCCCGTTGGTATACTGTAGAAGTTTGCAAAAGGAGGTATCAGCTCAGCTGTCACCCTCGCCACTTGACCACGGTTCAGAATTAAGAGGTCCATCGCATATAGCCCATGCATTGCTTCTAAGCACGACGTTGTTATCAATAAAAAAAAATCCTCAATTTACGCTGATTCAGTATAACATTGTTAATTTGTTCTACTAAATTTCATTTTGTATTTTTGATGTCCGCCATGACTTTTATTCAAATTTCTGTAAAAAATGTACTTTGTAAAACCATATCTCTAAAAGACTAAAACGGACAAGAGAAATTAATGGTGTATATACGTATAGTAAGTAGGTAATACTTTTTATGCGTGTATATATGTTATTATGAATGATAGTAAATACTTACAAATGTGTAGCGTGTGTACATAATATGTCAAACATATACATTTGCTTGTGTTTACTTTGTAAATTAGATTAGCCGGAGGATGTGGCGGCAACATTATTCCCTTTAAAAATTGCAAAGAAAATTAATTAATCGAAACTTCTTGCTTATCCAGAAATTCTTCCAATTCTTATATTAAGGTAAGAAAAAGTTTTATTACTATATTTTATTTCAAAAAGAAGCTTTATATTTCTATGTGCGTGTTTATGTATTAAGAAACACGTGGGCAGTCCAAGAAGTCTTCGTGTTTAAAATGGAAAACTCAGATAAAGTAACTCATTGTAATGTTGTCCTGTGATCGTTTTTCCATTTCCTAAGAAGTCCATAGGAAGCCCCTCGCATTCCAAAATATCGTCATCATAACTTTTCTGGCCGTCTTCGTCTTTTTTGGAACATATTCATCGGATGTTTTCATTCTCGTTTGTTTTTCAATGTCTATTAATGAATTCAGACATCATAGTAGATGACGCTGCAGATATCTAATATTTATTCGGTTGCGAAAGCAAAACCGATTTATAAATAAATGTCATATTTGTCTTAAGGCTTTTTGACAGAGGATGATAATAACACTATCGTACTTTAAAAATACCTTAAGTAGACAGGAAAGGTACTTTTTGAGTCATATTCGCATTTTATATTAAGCAAATTAGTGAAAAAAATAAATACACTGCTGGACATTAAAATTGCAACACCATGAAGGAAAGCAAATGCAAAAAAGATATTTATTGCACATAAACAGTGTGGCATGAAGACAAAATGATTAAATTTGCAAGCAGTTTGAAGTTTTATAGGGGTGCGAAAATTAGTAGAATCAACTGCCACCCCTGTCAGCTAAAACGGCTCTTACCCGGTTAAGCATGAAGTCAAAATAGGCTTCATTCCATGAAACAGGCTATTCATTCCATGTTGCTTCAAGTCTATGATGCACTTCATCGATCTTATCAGATGGGGAGGGGTAGTGTGCCAGTTTCTCAGCAGCCCATGACAAGATTTTTTCAGTGGGTGACAGATCTGGAGACGATGCTGGTCAGAGCAATAATCGAATACCCTGTGCAACGAGGAGGGTTGGAACACGCCGTATAATATGTATACTTGCACTATCTTGTTGGAAGATAGTATTTGGGCAAACCTAGAAGATAGGACACAACCTTTGTTCTTAAGATGTCAGAAATGTACCGATGTGCGTTCAAATGATCGTATATCCGAACTAGAGATATGCATGCCGAATACCCAATGGCTGCCCAAACCATCATTCCAGGTGCACGTCCCCCTTTGTCGATATCGAATGTAAGCAAGCAACGAGCGGTCTCCTCAAACACGTAGAAGGCCATCAGAATACTGCACACAGAACTGGGACTTGTCTGAAAAGTTGTGCCACTCCTGTATCCAGATTTGTCGTTCGGCGCACCAGAGTCGTCGTCTCTCTCTATGCTATATTGTCAAGAGAAGTCGATGTAATGGTCGTCGTGCTGATAGTCCAAGCTGCTGTAAACGTCATCGCACCGTACGAGTGGATACTGGGCATGCTGTAAACATGGAAGTTTCCTGACTAATGGTCCGTGATGTGGTTGTATGCAGGGACGACCTCCCAATATGTCTCTCCTCCAGGGCGTTAGTCATGGGAGGGCATGGAGATATGCGTGCCGTGTACCTAATGGCTGCCCAAACCATTACCCCAGGTGCAGGATCCCTATGTCGATATCGAATGCATGCTGTTCAGTATGACCCATCAGCAACCCATTCATTCCATATTCGCATGAAAGTGGTTGGATTTCCACCAATGTTACGGGCAATATCACGGAACGATAATCCACCCTTTCAACGATCCTGCCTCTATCGAATTCGACACATGCTTCTTATTCGAGGTTATGACATCATATTCTGAGCAACTTTCGATCTACAAAGCGCTTTCCAAATGAGAAGTCCACTACTCAACTTTTGTTTTATGCAGTGTTTCAGATGTCGATTTTCCCTCCTGCGTCGTCTAAATGCGCTGAAATGCTAATAATTTGCATACCCTAATCTCTTCTTCCTTTCATGTGATTTTGACGTTCGTGAGATCATTGCTTTCTGCTGTTGCAATTTTAATGTGCAGCAGTGAAAAAATAAAAGATCATTTTTGGTTGTTTTAGTGGAAATCTTTTATTTTCAGTTGACATCGTTAAAATAAATTCAAGTTGTTTTTCATATTAATTTACGATTCAAAGTCAATACGCAATTACCTCTTCATGAATTGTACAATAATACAAGCATTTTTTTTAAGTAAATGTTTTTAGTATCTGTGATGAATAAGTATAATTAATTTTGGATTTTGTAATAACACGTTAAGTGTTTTTATCATATTACGCCAGCAATTTTTAATTATTTTTGTCTCTCCACCCAGTGTAACCCAAGGGAAGTTCTATCGTGGCACTTTAAGTATTGAACTGTAAAAAATTAGAAATATCAATCTTTATTGCGAAAATTTTTATCTGTGAAGGAAACATGAATACGACTTTTCAAAAAATTGGTCCCATGCTACCATAGTATTGAAAGACCAATTTCACAAAAGAGCATGTAAATAGTAATGAAATTATAAATATGTAAATTTTGCTCACGTCTCCTGTTATTCCCAAATAAACTGAAAAAGGAGATATTCACGTAATTCATCACTGTTATTAAATTATCACTCCTTTGAATATTATTTATGTTTGCATTCAGAGAATTGAAGACTGGAAAAAATAATTAAAGAACATAAACAAAGAAATGTTTACTCGTATATATGGAACACCATGTCTAGGATCTCAATAAAAAATATAAAACTACCTAGAGCACTTGTCTATCGAAATGACAAATTCATTCGAAAAAGAATCCTTATTTTCCTCCAAAGAAAAAACGAATGAATAAATGTAATTGTCTTGATCCTTGCTTGCTGACCACCGCAAATGTAACCGGCTGTTTAACATAAACGAACTAGTCAAGTGTGAAATTTCAAATCCAAAGAAGTGAATTCATCCATCCCATCATCAGCTTCAGGTGTCAAATTTTCAGTCAACTGATATTTCTGTGTTAACTTTAATTTAATTGTTTTTAATGTTAATAACTGTGTTAGTTTCGTAAGATGTCCAGCTGCTGATCTCCTACCTTCTATGTTATTTAGGTGACAACCAATTGGTCACCACCTACATAATTGTCATAAAAAAAATTCCATGAATATATTGCTGTAAATAAAAATAGATCGTAACATTGCGTGACTTAACATGGTACCAATTCTATACATATAGAAGCGATAAACTTTAAGAGCGTTGAAAAATAAATCTCGAAACCTCTCTCACTGATAGTAGAACTAAAACTTATTATAAAATCCACCTACTGATATTTTTTCTTCTTTCTTTTTTTCATATGTTCTAACAGGTCAATTGAAAAGTCCCCGGGCCTGACACATAGATGGCGCTACTAGAATTAAATCCATATGTTATTTAGTTAGCCCTGATCCTCAAAAGATGCGTGTATAAATTTGACAGCTGTCGGATCATTAGTTTGTGAATTATAGCATTTTGAGTAAAGCAACTTTTGTTATTGTGAAAAAAATGGATAAAAAGGAATTTCGCGTGTTGATAAAATATTGCTTTTTGAAGGGAAAAAATACAGTTGAAGCAAAGACTGGGCTTGATGCCGAGTTTTTCCGGACACTGCTACAGAAAAATCAACCATCAAGGATTGGTATGCTAAGTTTAGACGTGGTGAAATGAGCACCGAAGTCGGTGAACGCAGTGGACGCCCAAGAGAGGTTGTTACGAAGAAAACATTAAAAAAAATATACAAAATGATTTTGAATGACCGTAAATTGAAATTGAATGAAATAGCAGACACTCTAAAGATATCAACTGAACGTGTACATCATATCATTCACGAATATTTGGGTATGAGAAAGCTCTGAGCAAAGTGGGTGCCGCGCGAGCTCACTTTTGACCAAAAACAACGACGAGTCGATGATTCGGAGCAGTGTTTGAAGATGATCAAGCGTAATAAACCCGAGTTTTTGCGTCGATATGTGACAATGGATGAAACATGGCTCCATCTTTTCACTCTGAAGTCAAATAACACAGTCATTCGAGTGGACTGCACACGATGAACCCGCTCCAAAGCGTGGGAAAACGCACCAGTCGGCTGGCAAGGTTATGGCGTCTGTATTTTGGGATGCACATGGAATAATTTTCATTGACTACCTTGAAAAAGGAAGGACCATCAACAGCGACTATTACATAGCGTTATTGGGCCGTTTGAAGGACGAAATGGCCGAAAAACGGCCGCATTTGAAGAAAAAGAAAGTGCTGCATCACCAAGACAATGCACCGTGTTACAAGTCAGTGAAAACGATGGCAAAAATCCATTAATTGGGCTTCGAATTGCTTCCTCATCCACCGTATTCTCCAAATCTGGCCCCCAGCGACTATTTCCTGTTCTCAGATCTCAAAAGAATGCTCGCTGGGAAGAAATTTTCTTCGAATGAAGAGGTGATCGCCGAAACTGAGGCCTATTTTGAAGCAAAGAACAAATCGTACTACAAAAATGGTGTCGAAAAGTTGGAGGGTCGCTATAATCAGTGTATCACCCTTGAAGGGCATTATGTTGAATGAAAAAAACTAATTTTGCCAAAAAAATGTGTTTTAGTATGGTAGGCCGGGGACTTTTCAATTGACCTGTTGATGTTCACTCCGTATGATGTTTGGATACAGTGTCGTTTTGTTTGATATGTTTTTCTGGATGGAACGATTTAAAAATAAAAAATTGGTGTTGAAACTTTAAGAATGATCATTAACTCGAGGTAACTATACATCGTAACAAAATTCGAAGCTTCACTCGGTCATTTTCTCATTCTGACTTTAACTGCAACCGTCTTTATTTGTATAGATTTGACGAATTAATCCAACACTCATAAAGATCTTTTCCTGACCGTCACTATCATTAAGTTAATTGCGATACATTACGCCATCAGGACTCTCATTACAAGCAAATTAATGATTTCACTGATTTTTATAGGATATTATGAAGTGGTTCTGTTTTGAAAATCAAACATTATATTACTCCTAAAATTAGTTTATTCAAGTAACTTTCGTAGCATTTAAGAAATTGAGAAGGGAAAAATGGTTTTGCCTCGTAACGTTCATGTGGCAGTGGGTATAGTCGCGAAATAGCGGCCGGTGTTACTTTCGTCGAGTCGTGAATTAGAGCTATGATGCTATTTTAGACTCGTGTATCGGCGATGATTCACGATAAATCTGTCGACACTTCAAGCTCAAACATTGTCGTGGTGAGGAAATTTGGAGAGGGAGGTGCCAACTCAGCTGTCGTCCTTGTCGCTTGACCGAGGTTCAAAATTTCAAGGACCAATTTCAATAGCCTTCGTATTGCTTCTCAGTGAAACATTTTTAAACAATCACATTCACCATACTGTATTCTGTACGTGTACATACTCAAGTGTTGAATAGAGTCTATGGGTGTGTAGAGTGTTATATTTATGCGGATTATTAAGGCCAAGTACAATAGTACGTTTTTCAAGCCACAAAAATATGTTTAAATTTAAAAATATAAGATTTTTAAAAATTGGAAAAAAAATTGTTAAAAAATATACTAAACAAATGCTGTAGAGATGAAAATATTTTATTTAGGTCATTGGAATTTATTCACATAATCAATGGACTGTGTAAAACATAAGTGTTTAATTTATTCGGATCATTCAGATAAAATTCTACTTCTAATTTCAATTTAAGTGCTTTTTGCTGAGCAAAAATAACTGAAATTATCTTTAATAATAGTTTTAAAGAAAGGTGTACTCTCGTACTCTTGAGCAATTATTTCTTGCGTGACAAAAGAAAATCGCTTGCGTTTCGTTCAAGTTATTTGCAACGCCCGTTCTTATTGTATTGAATCAATTTACCTTCTCATATCTGAATTTAAATATAAAACTTCAGTAATTAAGAAGCTTGTTCCAGAAGTGAAATTAAATTTAAGAAGACTAAGTGTACATAAAGGAAACAAAATGCCAATTTTTTTTTATATGTATAAGTGATATTTTTTGAATTAGTATCAAAGGATGTTACTTTCGTGTAATAGCAACTAGGAATTAGACGAAGTGAAATTAAAAAAATGTAAATAAATTTTAGGATTTGACCTCTCCTCTATTTTAGATGTAATTTTATGCTAATTTTTTATCAACAACTTTCGAAAACTAAATTTATTTTGCTTCGATCATAAATGTAACATTTTACAGTTCTTTTTAGTGTTTACAAATTTCATTACGAGTAATTTGTTGATAACTCATGTTTCATTTGTAGTGTATTTTATCAAGCATACTCTGTATTTACATTTTGTATTTAAAACTTCATAATTCGTGCTCTTATTCGTAATATATTTTCATAGAAATATAGCATTTTGATATTATGTGAAGCAAGAAATCTTATTTATATATATATATATATATATATATATAATTATTCCTTAGAGAAACATTTAGCTAATGTCTTAAACTGGAATTTTATGATAATAAAAGCATATAATAAATTTTTGCTCAGAATTATCTATTTTGAAATGTTTTTCTCCCCTCTCAGTTTGTGTCTCTTGAATGCATCAATGCATGGAAAATGCTATTTGTCCTGCAATTTCACTTTCTCACTTCCATTTTTTTTCTCTGTGCGGCATATGCAATACATAACAAAATCGGGGACTCATTCTGCAGTCATATGATTACTTTTTTTTTTTTTTTTTTTAAAAGGAAATTTTAGTGGCTATCAGGTTTTTTTGTTAAATTTTAAAATGTACGTCAGCATTTTATCTGGTGTGTTCTCAAAACTAAATAAATTATTGTAAAATTGATGCCTTAAGTTGTTTGAAATATTTTTGAGGATATTACAAAAACTTCATATTGAAATATTAATACAGGAGTAGTGCTTTGAAGTTTTTCAATTTGTTTTAAGAGAAACTGTGTCAAAAATATATCCACATTTTCATCCAAAATCTTGTATCGAAACATAGTATGGAATAGTGAAACATAATTTGTGAATGCATAAATAAAAGAGAACAATTCAAAGAGTTCTCTTTAAATCAAAATTACGGAGTTCAGACATGCGTCGGTGCGCCAGTAAGAGATAATCCTGCGTCTCACGATAATTGGTTGCAGAAGGTATTAATGTAGGGGCGAAATTATGAGGATTGCATCAGAAAATGTTAAGAAAGCTATTGAAAAATAATTGATCATTGAGATACATGAAAATCCATGGGTATTCGGCGCTAGGTGTTTTCTACCCCGTAGAGAGAAAAGCAGTTGACTTTCTACGTAGCCGCGTTTCGAACCCCTAGGTCCAAAAAAAAGTGGATCGGTCGTATTTTGCTGCGCCCCATCAACTAGGCGTGATCACCCTTTAGGTTAGTTATTCTGACATTGTTGTTCAAGAGAATCGTCACAGATTAACTGTTAAGTTTCAAGTCTAAAATTTAAAAGTTAGAGAACTGCTGTACTCTTTTCTATAAAAAAGTTGATGAATAGGGATAATTACCATATATTTCCGTGTATAAACCGATATTTTTTTTGTAAATTTTAAGCTAAATTATAGGGGTCGATTTATATTTGAATCTGCTAGTTCGCAGAAAACTCAGGTACTTTTTTGTCAGCCGTCCGCAAGCAATAAATTGCCAAATGTAGATGTTTTTATCTTTATTTTTGCATTTTAAGTGAATGAGAAAAATATGAGTAAATCTAAATGAAATGATAATTCTTTCTTGTTTTATTATTAAAAACTGTATATATTACTGATTTGTTTAGTCCTCGTCAAAATGCCTGGTTTGTTGAGTTAACGAAACTTACACCTTACTTTGGAAAAAATACCAGAACGTATCTTAAGAAATTATAACAGAATACTATAGATAATGCGGACATAAAATTAACAATGAAAGAATAATAACCTTTTAGTTTGTGGTTTGTGGGTTTTGAATATAGCCTTTACGGAAAAAAAGAAAATAATAATGTCGTATGATTTATTTTCAAGTATGTCTCAGAATTGGAGAATTTGAATTATTCACAAATTCACTTTCACTCATTGGAATGTCCGGATGCATATCATCATCACTTTCACTGCTTTCCAACTATAATTTCTGTCAATTTCTTCCTCAAAATCGTCTTTTACAGTGATCTGATTAATTTTCACTCTTTGGAATGTCTGGATGCATTTCATCATCACTTTCACTGCTTTCCAACTATACTATTATACTATCTGTCCTCTTCATGCACAAAAGCATCATTTACAGTGATCTGATGAGGAAACATTCTACCCATTATATCTGCTTGAAAATATTTTGGTCCCTCTAGTGACAATAATCAAACATTTCTAGTTTTTTTTCCCATTTCGTCTTACATTTCAATTTGAATTTTTGACAGAATTTTGTAATAACAAAAGCAAAATCTCGCCTAATACACGATTTGGCTCATATTTGGAAATATATGAAGAATGAAGTTTTTAGATTTGATTGAAAACAAATGATGTGTTAGTTTGATGAAAGACACCTGTATTAGTGCCCATTGTTGAAAAAAGTTGGATTTAAAACTAAGAATATGATACAAAATTGATTAAAATGGAGAAAAAAAATTGTAATTTTTTTTTTAAGTGATTACCGCATTATTACAATGTAGTAGGAAAATTTCAATAATGGTCCTTCAAAATTAAAATATACATTTTAATGAAACTCATTTTTAACCTTCGTTTCCTGTTAAAAATAAGTAACTTTTTGCCTAAGTGGGTCACTTAGACTGAATTTTATTCATATTTAGTTCATATAGTATTTTCATATAGTTTCAATTATTTTTTTGCGTTTATTAAACTAAACAACACGTTTTACAACTTTTATCCCTTCTCACTTACTTCCTCGCTTCCATAACCCTCCTTTAAAACTTCAAGAGGTAATATAATTTTTAATTACAAACTTATTATGCATTAGATTCATTTTAAGTGACAAAGTTTAAAGTACACATTAACATGTACACATTAATATGTGTTAAAAAAAAACCCTAAAGATATTTCATTTGCGTTTTTCGAAATCTCTTTAGAACGCATTCTTTTCACTTTCCACTTTTGCATTGCTGCGGCTCTCTTCAGCAACAATGCCATTAATTAAACCGCCTTAATAACTAACCCTGCTGGGGTAACTCTTTTGTCTAGTTGCTTAGAGCGCAGCAAAAAACGACTAGTCAGACCGAGTGGTCAAGGATTTCTTCCCTTGGTCAAGGACGACTCGAAACGTAGCCGATTTTCAAAGGTCTTCCCCTCCATGGGATCGAAAACATCTAACGCCGAAATGTGTTCGGATATTTTTAACATGCTGCAAAAGCCAATTCTTCCTTATTTTTACTGAGAATATTTCCTATTGTAATATGGAAGTTAAGTCAGCTATTTTTTCCTAGAAAAATGTTTCCTTTGAATAGCTCGTTTTCATTGCAGAAGCAATTGACATGCATAGAAACAAAGCATTCGTTATAGAAGCCAGTTTATTTTTAATGTAGGTAAAACAATTCTTTATTAGTTTCTCTTTCCATGTAGGTGGCAATTCATTTTTCACTACTACCGATTTAATCCTTAGTTTCCTTATAACATAAAATTATATCTAATTAATATTTTTTGGCCCATGTGAAGCATGATATATATATGTTTCAAAACCAATAAATGAGAAAAATTTTCTTCTGTCTCGTGATTATTTGAAATGCAGACAATTCAAAAAATAATAAATTTATTTTTATGTCTATTCTATACATATGGGTGACATGGGCCAGTTAGATCCAGATAGGTAAAATATCATTTTCTTATTTGTTGAGAAAAAAAACAATTATGCAAGTCTGTAAAAGGTATAAACTAATGATATTTATCTATATATGAGAGAAATACAGAAAGTAAAAATTGCTATAAATGAAACCAGTGTGAGCTATCACGTAATAAATTATAGAAATGGAACGATTAGGCTTGTTTAAAGTTCAACGGTTAGTAAAATAATTGATTAAATCCTGCCCAAAATATTGAAGTCAGTCAGGGATACTGTCTACGATACTTCCTCGAATTATATTATTTGTATATTTCTAAAGAATTGTGTAAGAAATATGTAGAGTATTTTCAGTGGTAAGAAATTTTGATAATTTTGATAAAGTTAAGCTCTTGGTCCTTTCGCTGATCTTGAAATACACGGTCAAATACTTTTCCCAACAATTCACTAAAATTTTTATACAATCTATTGAAAAAGCTACTGGATCGTTTATGCTAAAATAAAATTCTGGTTCCATTTTAAAATCTGTATATCGGAATTTATTCCTAAGAAACCATGGGACTTAAGCAGTCTTCCGAAGGGGAATGTTTGAAAAAAAAGCAGTCTTTTCAGATATTTTACAGCTGACGACGACCAAAGGAAGGGGGGAAGGCTTATAGATTTGAGTATTGTAGAGAAATATTTTGTGCCTAATCACACACACACACACATAGGCTTTTTCTTCCGAGAAATTGAGCTATTAAACACTTACTCCGACCGCTTTTTAATGGACAAATAAGATATGTTGAATATAAGCTAATTTAATGTATAAAGGTAATAAAGGGTACTTTTATTCAGTAATACTAGAAACGGCTCATTAAAAGTAAAGATACTTGGCTAATTGTTACTTTTGTATCGTAAAAAAAAAAGATGACCCTTTTCGGCGAATTAACTTCTTTAATTTTCCAATCAGTTTGACAAAGCTGTAGATAAGAGATGTAAATATTCAGGTAATTTCAAGATTGCGGATGTTATTGTAAGGATGACAGTGTCATCCACATACGTAGCTAAATTTCTGAGAGCAATCTTCGGTATATCCTTAACGTATAGGTTGAACATGACATATCTTAGAAGTGAACTCTGTGGTTCTCTACTCTGTATCAGACGGAGAAATAATACTATGTTTTTACTTGTACTATAAAATTATAAAATTCTAGGCAGGAGTTGATAATTTTGATTCGTTCTGAAAAACAAGTTGTTGAAATTATTAAAAAAAAAAAAACTTTTTTATCCCATTTAAAAATATCATGTGAAACACTGCTTTTCAAACAATCGAACAAGCTTGATTACATAAAATATGTATTACATTGTTGTTGTACTTAAGCTATCTTGTGTATTTTAACAACATCAGTATGAGTTAAGATTAGTTTGTACAGAATTCTCATATAACTTTGATATGATATTTTTGAATACTTCCAAATTACTAATTTGCTGATATATGACATATTATATACTGTTCTGTCTAACGCAGTTTTCCCAACTTGAAAATACAGATATATTTTTATTTCTGTATAAATGCATGAACAATCCAAAATCGTTTAAAAACTATAATTAGCTTCTTTTAGCATCGTGTAAATGTAAATGGCTTGTGCTGTGTCGTTTTAATAAGCAATAAATAAGCTATTTGTTTGTGGAATAACACTTTTTTAGTAACCGGCATTATTTTCAACTCGTCAGCTTTCCCACAACAACTTGGGAAATAAGATAAGTATCCTTCTTACTTACTTTGTATATGAATTTATAGAGTTGTGTGTGTATCTTTGAATTGTCTGAGACGCTGATATTTAGAAATGTCTTTGTTTTGTGTCATTTATTGAGCTGAGAAGATTTAGTTTATATCTTTTTTGGGAGAAAATGTTATATAATGTTCCAAATTATTCTGATATATATATATATATATATATATTCTGACTGATTCTAATCGATTTTCCGATCGATATCCCTCTGGCTTCCCATCTGGCCCTTTTATAACCTCTTCGGCCAAGTGTGACGTCACTGGAAAAATTGAGGAAACATTCATAACTTTCCTTCCCTTCAACATTTCGACCAAATTCCAGCATTTTCTAAAAATATTCTTTCGTCGCCAATCGTTGATTTTCCCACCAAGTTACCAAAATGATAGCCAAATTCGTCTCCTAGGATAAGGGGTCATTACTTAAACTTTACTTCACTCATTAAATACCTGTAAATGTTTTTTTTAGCTTGTAAGACAAACATTTCAGGGAATCGTCTCTTCTGCTGCGTAACAATATATATATATATATATATATATATATATATATATATATTACATCTGCACTTCTAGAGTCCGTTCCGTTTAACCAATCGAGATGAGGTTTCAAGTATTGTTATTTGGAGACATGCGCTCCAGATTCTGTGAATGGCAACACAGTGGTGCTCACGGTTACCGTTATAGTAACAGAAACTCGATATTTCCGAATGGCAACGCCTACTATTCCTCGTCGTGCAATGTTCAGCGCATGCGAAAATCTTAGATAGCGTTGGAATGGAACTTATATTCCTAGAAACGGAAGTGTTATGCTCATACAAAAAAAAAAAAAAAAAAAAAAAAAAAAAACCAGTTCTGCAGTGCGAACGAAGGAATGCTACATATGACTGAGACAACAAACTTATCACTGATGACAACACATATTAGACAAAAGGATACATTGATTTAGATCATACATTTTCCACATTAGTGCCACCACAGGGTATTACGCATTGCATGCGGGAGACGGTGGACAATAAAGCTGAACACAACATGGTATGAGGAATGTTTGCAATCTTACACTTTATAGAATCTTTGATATCAGTCAAGTTTGCGGATTGCACATAAAAACTGTGGGGATCTTATATATACCTAAAACCATAAATCCATAGGAGTCAAATTGAGAGATCGTGGAGCCCTTGGAAAATGAAAATGGTGTGAGATGACGCGATTACCAAAATGCTGTTCTAGGACCCTGAGAACAGACTTCTCAAAATTTAGAAGTGCACCAACTTGCATGCAAACGATGCAAGATGGTGCAATGTGAGTGCATTCCTCTGAAGCAATTCTGGTATTACATAGTTTTGCGGTGAGAGGCTGTTACAGAGCATGTTACAAAGCCCGTTGGTGTCGCTTCCTCAAAGTACGGGCCGAGAATAATTGTGTCCGTAATGCCACACCATACAGTAATTTGGCGGAAAATAATGTAATGGTACCACAGCGTGAGGATTAGTGTCTGTCCAGTGCAGACAATTTTTGATGTTCACATTGTCATTTAAGTTGGAATGTGCCTCGTCCGTCCATAGTATGTGAAGTGGCCAGTCGTTATCACAATCATATCGTATTAGAAATTTATTTGCGAAGTCGATACTTAATTGTTGTGCCCCGGGTGCAACATCTGGACTCGCTGGTACCAGTACGGAAACGAACGAAATACAGAACGCAGTAGCTTTAGGACCGTTGTTTTCGGTACATCCAACACACGAGCTGTACCTCTTGTGGTTTGCATGTGTCCTTTAGTCACTATGTGATTCACTTCAGTAACAACGTCCTCAGAATCAGTTGACCGTCCGGATCGCGGTTTAATCACAGGTGCAGCCCATATTTTCGAATTTCTTTACTTAATCACGCAGACCTTGTGGAGTACATGGGCCACGTCTTTGGAGACGATTTTGACGATAAACGCTCAAGGCTTCAGCAGCATTCATCCCATTTTGATAATACAGTTTTACCAATGTACTACGAACTGTCCCAGGCAGAGTCATTTCTTTGGCAAGTGCGAGCTGATAACGGAAGAATTAGCATAACCACCTCGCATTTTATCGGTTTCCTACGCTGAATATCTGGCGAACGGCGTTCTATGATTGCTATCTTGCATCTGTCATATGCAAATTGTTTGTTTGTGCCCAGATCGTGTTTTGTAGGCTGGTTGGAAGCTTGGCTTAACCCCGGATTAGAGCTATGCAGAGGGCTGTTGCCTACGGTCTGTGACTCACACCTAAGGGAAATCCGGATACATGCCACCACAATTTTGGTCCGCCGCGAGCGTGAGGGCTCTCCCGCTTTGGTACCTCCAGAGATGTAATTTGCAAGACATTGCACCCACGGCGGATTTTACTTACATCAGGCTCCCATGGTGCTCTTTTGCCGAGAACCCGGCTATTCCGGTCTCGAGTCCAACGTTTTTCCGACTCAGCTATCACTGCTGGTGTTCTGGTTTTTCAAAACTGTTTTTCTATGTGCATAAGACGTCCTTTTTTGGGAATATAAATATTCCGTTCCAACCCTTTTTAAGGTTTTCGCATGTGGTAAACATTTTGCAATGGGAAAAAGTAGGCGTTAGCATTGGAAATTTTCAAGTTTCTGTTACTATAACCGCAACCGTAAGTGCCATTTTGTTGGCATTCTCAGAATCTCGAGCACATACCTCGAAATAACTAACTTGAAATCTAATCACGATCGGTGAAAAGGAATGGACGTTAGAAGTGCAAATGTTGGTATAATCTTTTTTATGACCACCCAGTATGTGTGTATAGAACGGTGGTGAGATTGTACATCCATCCCGAATCTACACTGGTTTACTCTTACGCAAGGGCTGGTTTGTCTAGGGGAGTAATTCCATTGCCGGATTCTATGATGACTTCACAAAAATTCAATGATGAGGCTTGAAGTTGTTTTACTTCGTTTATTAAAAGGTGAGATGGATGAAAACTATTTATCAAACTACTACTATATACAAGTGATTTTGGATTGAGAGAAAACAGTTCTTCGGAGAAAGATTGATAGCAGCCCAATTTTATCGCATATCGGCGATGGGCGTTGGAACACGCGCTGGGGTTCCGAGTTCAACTTCAACGAGGAAAGAGCAGATAAGAAGAGAAGCGGAAAGAGGAAAGAGAAGGAGAACTAAACGTAGCTCGGTTTTGTTCAGGAATAGGGGGAGCTAAGCGAGCTATCATACGAAGCTGATTTGTGGTGTCATCTATAGAGTAATTGAGGAACTGGTTTTACAGTACATTTGAAATTCAATTAATACTTTGATAATTTTCTCTGGAAAATCCTATATATATATATATATATATATATATATATGTGTGTGTGTGTGT
>BMAW01010989.1:25318-43144 GCA_019974015.1 Nephila pilipes | reverse complement strand
GTTTTCCAATGGGTGCCGCGATTGCTTTCGATGGAACAAAACAGCAACGAGTCGATATTCAGAAGCTGTTTATCGCTATTTACTCGCAACAAAAAAAGATTTCTACTTGCGAAAAAAAAAGAGAAAAAAAAAAAAAAAAAAAAATGGGAAACAAAAACAAAAAAAAAAAAAAAAAAAAAATTGGAAAAGCGTTGGAACGATTGTATCACCCTAAAGGTGATTGATTAACAAAATGTGTTATGTTGATGAATAAAAAAAATTTGCAAAAAAAAATGTTGTTTTCAATTTTAAGACTCGGGAATTATTGATCGATGCGTTATATATATATATATATATATATATATATATATATATATATATATGATTTAACTTAATTTCTAATAATTTCTCTCAATAATAATTTAATTTCCTAAATTTGCCCATTCTCTCCTATAAAAGACAGTGGTTCGTTTCTTATCTCCAGATACGATTCCTTTTTTTTTAAATTTATGCAATCACGCGCTTTTAAAATCTGCAAAATCAACGTTCTCCAACGCTACAGATTTGTAGGGATAATCTCTACAAATCTGTAGCGTTGAAATCAAATAGATATTTTCCACAAATCAGACCTTAAGCCTACACTTAGATTCCTTTGAAATCCCTCCATCCATATCACATAGTTTCTGACGTTTAAAGTGAAATTTCCCTGATATATAAATCAAAACACAGCGAAAAGAGATCATTCTTGCTGTTTTACTATGCTGTCATAATCTGTATCCAACGGCGGAGTTGTGTAATTCCCACTGTGTGAAAATTGTCTCTATCTCCGTTAAAATAAAATAATTCTATGAAAATGGAATTGGCTTTAATTGTTGTTCAATGAAAATTAATTAAATAGTAGTGCTACGTTACACACACACACACACACACACACACACACGCACGCACACACACACACACACACACACACACACACACACACACACGCACACACACACACACACACACATATATATATATATATATGTATATATATATAAGGTCCAGGAGAAAATTATCAGAAGCGCAGCTAGGCTGTACTGCCGCATTTCCACCAGCACCTTTTTACCATCGCTTCGCGCAGCCGCTCGCGCCTGCGTGGCTTTGTTGCCGCACCACCTGCCGCTGCGCCTGCCGCCGTGACAGAAACGCGCATGGCTGCGCCGCCGCCAGCCTGCGGCCGTAGCGCATAATACTGCCGAAAACATACCAGCCATGCGCGCCGCAGAACATATACCACGCTTTTTTAGCAACGCCAGCACCGCCGTAGGCGTCGCCGCAAAACCAGCGTACCACAAACAACGCGCATGCGCGTAGTAGCGCAGCCACATTTACGGCATAAAAGATTATACCAACTGTTGCATACAACGTCCATTCCTTTTCACCGATCGTGATTAGATTTCAAGTTAGTTATTTCGAGAGTATGTGCTCGAGATTCTGAGAATACCAACAAAATGGCACTTACGGTTGCGGTTATAGTAACAGAAACTTGAAAATTTCCAATGCTAACGCCTACTTTTTCCCATTGCAAAATGTTTACCACATGCGAAAACCTTAAAAAGTTGGAACGGAATATTTATATTCCCAAAAGGACGTCTTATGCACATGAAAACGGTTTGAAAAACCAAGGTACCAGCAGTATTAACTGAGTGGAAAAACGTTGGACTCCCGAGACCGGAATAGCCGGGTTCTCGGCAAAACACCATAAGACCTGATGTAAGTAAAATCCGCCGTGGGTGCAATGTCTTACAAATTACATCTCTGGAGAGTACGCAAAGCGGGAAACCCTCACGCTCGCGGCAGACCAAAATTGTGGTGGCATGTATCCAGTTCCCTTAGGTGTGATCACAGACCGTAGGCAACAGCCCTCTGCATAACAATCCGGGGTTAAGCCAAGCTTCCAACCAGCCTACAAAAACACGATCTGGGCACAAAACAAACAATTTGCATGACAGATGCAAGATAGCAATCATAGAACGCCGTTCGCCAAGATATTCAGCGTAGAAACCGATAAAATGCAGAATTGGTTATACTAATTCTTCCGTTATCAGCTCGCACTTGCCAAAGAAATGACTCTGCCTAGGACAGTTCGTACATTGGTAAAACTGTATTATCAAATGGGATGAATGCTGCACTTTCTGAAGCCTTGAGCGTTTATCGTCAAATCGTCTCCAAAAGACGTGGCCCATGTACTCTAAGGTCTGCGTGATTAAGTAAAGAAATTCGAAAGAAGCATGGGCTGCACCTGATTAAACCGCGATCCGGACGGTCAACTGATTCTGAGGACGTTGTTACTAGAGAGTAGAATCACATAGTGACCAAGGACACATGCAAACCACAAAGAGTACAGCTCGTGTGTTGGATGTACTGAAACAACGGCCTTTTTCACTTCACTTCAAAAAACCTTTTTCCTGGTCCGATCGACTTAAAATTTTGACACGTTTCAAGCAAAGGTTAGTACTCTAGAAAGACCTGGTTACTGGTTTACTACGAGCGCCATCTCTGGGTTAGTCTCGGGAGTTATTGATCGATGTGTTATATATATATATATATATATATATATATTGTTAGGATTGGGAATACGATAAGTCAGTGAAATATTTTCCTGTATTCATTAAGTGCATGATGATTATGAATTTTACATCCCAAAAACTCTCCGCCATAACTTTTCCTTCCGATGACACCTTGTTTGCCTTCTTTGGTTCAAATTCTTCGGAAACAACCTATTCTTTTGATGATTTCTTGATTTCTGGTGTATAGTGATAAATACAGGTTTCACCGGCGGTGACAATTCCATGAGGCAATACTTAAGTTTTTATTTGGCAGAAGCAGCTTCTAAATCATTACTAACCCTTTAAACAATGTCAAATTTCTTTCGGCGCTGTTTAACACATGGCGGCGCACAATGATAGAGAAGAATGATAGTTTGAAGGAAAAAGGGATTTTCTCGTTTCGTAGAATGTTTGCTAAAGATAACCTTTCGGCACTTTTAACTGAATATGTGTAAAACGAATAATATAAATTGCATTTTTCTTGAAATAGAATTTGGTTCATTAATTCTTTTTGGAACTGTAGGATCTAAAAAGCTGACTAAAGACCAGTCAATATGAAATATCTATTAGTAAGTAATACCAAAACGTAGCATCCTTGCACTATCTCCAATGCTTTTAAGTAACTGATAGCTCCAAACCGGTAAAAAAGATCCTCCTGAAATACTTACGTCATTAATTTCTTGCTTTTTTTCTTCTACCTTCCCAGAGTTTTTATTTATTTATTTTGTCCACTCCAAATTTCTCTCTTCGAATTCGTTAGGAAATTTCCTTTTGCCTAAAAGAATCGTAATAGAGTTTGGAGTAACACTTACCACATGATGGATATTGGCCCAAAGTATTGTCTAGTCTAATTTGAGGGTAATTCGAAGTTTTCCAACTCGGCCTACATTTGGTGAAGTCGTTTATGAGTCTCGCGGTAATGACAACATCGTTCACGGTTCAAATTAAATTTTCCATTCAGGATTAACTTTATTTGTTTCACTTTTTTGCTTCATTTCGGTGTGACTAAAGAGTTTAATGAAATCTGTATGATTAAGAGACTTTTAGAAATTTAGAAAATTATAGGACTTTAATTTAAATTTGAAACTTTAAAAATGAAATTGAAAATTTTTCTTTTAAAATTGGTAAGATTGAGGATGTTTTGGCGTTGTATTGAAGATAATTTTATATATAAGTGAAAGATGAAAGAAAGTTTTATGGATTGGATACAGATTTTTTTTTCCTTCACAGAAATATCGGAAATTTTTATTAATATTTTCTTGCAAATAGAATTTTAAGCAATCATATTCAATATAGAAACAATAGTTCTAATAATTATTTAAAAGTAAAATTTTTATAATGGAAATATATTTAGGCTCTACAACAAAAGGTTTTATGCTAAAATTAGAACTGAAACACACTCATCAATCAGAAATTAACATCGATTTATTGAAGATATACGTGCTATGCATGTACATATTCTTTGTTTGAAAGGAAAATAGAAATACAAAATCAGCAAATATAACTAATGATTTTCTTCAAACAAGAAACATTTAATAACAATTTTAATGAAAAATGTAAAATTAATATGCTAAATGAGTAAGTATATACTAAATTAATGTACTAAGTAAAATTAATATATTGAGAAATCAAATAAATATACTATTTTTTAATTATAAGTTTAAATATATATTAAAATCTCTGAGAGGGAGAGTTATTTAATTAACAAGTTAGAACAATCTGATGAAAATAATTTGTTCTTTAATGAAATGGGAATTCTGTATTGTACTAGTATATTATTTTTTTCTGTAATTCTGGAAAATACAAAAAGTTATTCTTAATGAAAGTATAGCACTGTCAATATTGTATCTTTAATTAAAATATGTATTTTTCTGGTTGCTGTGCTTAACTATTCTTTATAAAATCAAAGTTACTCGGAAGTTGAGAGAAATCTTACTTCCAAGATTAGAATTCTCTTTTATTGGTTATTCCATTCAATATGACTGTGCAGTTTTACATTGCTAATGAAATTGAATATTGCTATCAATAAAAAAAGAAACTAGTATATATCTTTTTTAAAATTAAATACTTTTGTACCTACTTTTACTTAGTAAATTTTCATAACGTTTAGTGAGTTCTAAAATAAACCTAATGAATAATAAGCCCAACGGATAAGGACAACGCCTCATGGAATGGATTAGTTATAAAAAAAATTTATGTGTGTGTGCAGGATGTGTCTATAATTCTAGCCATACTTGACATCAAAATTTTTTTCGACTGGCTGTCAGAAAAAGACATTGGATGAAATCAACATTTAACAATAACAAAACATAGGGAAAAAAAAAAACAGTATGAAGCAGTTACAGAGCAAAATCTAGTATCTTCTTCTTTCTCAGCGTATATTGTAGTCTAAAATATGTTAATGAGTGTTAATGGGTATGTTTTAATATTATGCCTTATGGTCCAGATAGTCAAGATACACATTACGAGAGTTGTCAGTGCTTTATAATCAGTCTACTATAGAGAATAAAGGTAACTACTGCGTTATCTACGCAATCAGAAAACCTAGGATGGCACTCCATACTCATAAAAAAACTTTTGATGTTTATAATGAAAATATTTTGTATTTCAGTGATCTGTTCAGTGATTGGTTTATTTCAGCTTTCATATTATTCAGAGTTATTCTATCCGAGAAGAAGATGCTCTCGGAACGCTCGCTTTGTCCATGCAGTGTGAAGATTGAACAACAATTCCATTCTCCGATTGAGAAAAACGCCCTCTGACGTTAAATGACAGCTGAACTTTAAAAATAAGTTTTAATTATGGTGAAGATCAACACATAGTAATGCAGTCTAGGTCTCTAGTGCATGTATAAAAACTTTTCTTATCTAAATAAATCATTTTTAAGGCTCTGCTTAAAATCGATATTGAATACGTTCGCATAAAACAATTAATGTGCATTTGTTTGTGAATTAGTTAATAAGTTCAATGACATCATTTTTAAAGATGATCTCACAAGCTTTACTGAACAATTATATTTGTTTTGTAATTACATTGGGGCCTCGTTAAGTCTTCTTCTTTCCCCTTAAAATTGGTTTTCTAGAAAACCCGGAGGATAAGGCTTCAGAATTTATTTTTTAATTTGAGAAGGTATCTAAAAATTTCCGTAATAATATTCTTTTGTTTCATCCATGCATTTCGAAAAAAAAATATTTTTTTCTTAACTAAAATGCTGTATTATTTAAAAAAGATTTGCATATATTGTGTACAAACTTAACGAAATCTTAATTACACGTCTAATCATCAGTGACAAAAAAACAATTGGAAAGGAACGATATTATATAGTCTTTTTGGAAAATGCATAAGGTATTACATGTAGTCTAAATGAAAAATGCTATAAATTATTATGCAAATATGCAAAAAATGCATATTAACGCAGCTCTGTTGTTCACATAGTAGACGTCTTTACTCGTATCATCAGTATATATGATTCATACTCGATTAGTTCAATATAGCAATAATATCCTGCAATTATGCTTTATTTTCTTCCTTTTTTCTCATTATCCAGTTAACTCAGAATTTCGATGTCTCTGATTGGTACTGTTCCCAATTAATTTGACTCAAAGAGATTTACTGCACTCGTATAATTCTGATGTTTTTAAAATTTCACTTTACACATCTCTTTCACTTTTTCTTTTCACATCTCTTTTAGAACATCTCTCACTTTAAAACATTATAATGGCTAAAATTTAAAATAATTACGCACACGCGTAATTATTTTTAAAACGAAAATTGAACTTACATCGTTTCCATGTATTGAAACTTGTTTCTTGTAAGTTTATTGAATCCACTGATGCCCTAAAAATTAAAAAATAGTTTTATCAAATCAAAAATATTAAATATTTTAGCCAATGTTTCGTCATATTAGTGTATTTTTTACTAAATTTTATCTAGAGTATAAATCTAATTGATTTATGTATGATATGAGCATATTATTACATTTCAAAAGCTTAAATAGTTATTTTAAAAGTTGAAAAATGAAATGTCTACATTTCTTTTGAAATGCGCTTTTATCACCAGAATTAAGAAATTCTTGAAGAATTTGAAAAAAAGAAAACTGTCTACAAACTGAAACTTGCAAACATACAATGCGTGACTTCGTATTATTAAACTCGCATTAAATGCTGTTTAAGGTTTCTTTTTGCGTTCAAATATCGGCAATGGCAAATATTAGTTACACTCGAACCAAATTGAGTTCGAGGATCATTAATTGGTTTTCTAATCTAAAGAAATGTTATCACTTCTATACACTCTTTTATTTCGATATACTGTTTCCAAATATCTCTCTATCAGTTCGATAGTTTTAACTGTTAAAAGTATTCAAAGAAAATAACCAAATTCCCTTGCTTTATACAGAAGAAATTTGTAAATGTACATTAGTAAAGGAATCTCCAAACTTAAAGGGAGGTATGAAAAAATCGTAAAATAATTCCTATATTTCCACAAAATTACACCTAAAGAAGAGACAAAGATAAATGAGTAAAATTGTTAATTACAAAAAATATTACAATGTATGACTTGTGGCTATTTGATAACGAGATTGACGCTCTAAAATATTTTACTTTGACCTCATGCATATTTACTTATTAATAACTTCAAAAAAAAAAAAAAAAACCTCCTCTATCCCTAGAACGCTGCATGCGAATCCATGCGAAAAAATCTTCCATTGTTGGAAACGGTGCTGGAAGTCTTCTTTTGTCAGCTCCTTCAGGACGCGTGCCGCTTTTTCTTTTACGGCTTCAATAGAACTTATTCCTTTTAATGCAGATTTCACCTTAGGAAATAGATAGAAGTCGCATGGCACAAGATTTAGCGAATAAGGTGGATGGTCTAACACTGGGATACTGTACATGGTTAGAAAAATCTTCACAGATAATGCGGAATGACTCGCCTTTTTACGATTCGGATCATATTTTCCATATTCTTTCACGAAGTTCAGCAAGAAACTTGAAGGTAGATTATTGATTAATAGTTTGACCCTCAGGAATCCTGTGAAGGTGCACAAACCCATAAATATCGAGAAAAAAAAACTTTGTCAATTCCATCTGTCTCAGCATTCGCACGAATACTCAACCCACAATCAGATCGAACCAGATTATACATTTTTTTTCGATAGTATCATCAGTTTTTGAAATAGAAGGGCGACCCAGGCGTGAATCGTCTTCAACGACTTCTCGGCCACCTTGAAAGCACTTAAACCACTCAAAATCATGTACACGTGATAAACATTCATTGTCATAGACTTCTTTCAATAAATTATAAGTTTCAGTAGAGGTATTTCCAAGTTTATGAGAGATTTCACAACATTTTGTTCTGTTGTTTCACTTATCATTTTTCCAGCGAATAAAAAAAAATAACTCAAATGTGATTGAAGACTACAGCTATACGGATTTGTTTACAGAAGCGAGATGTACTACATTCAAGAGAGAATGCTTCTCGCTAAACGGCTGGCGTTTGGCGTATATGTACTTTTTCAGTATCGTTATGTAATAGCCGCTTCTCGTATAGCATTCACCTGCATCTGTAATTGTGAAACTCTTATTTTATCCCACTCTTTTGAAAACAAAGCAGCAATAAATTACGCCCGAAGTTCGGTTGCATTAAATTAGATTCTGATTGGATAGCTTTAGAAGGGTTGCTAGTTCTTCGTATCTATCACGCATTATGACGTCGTTTCGTTTTCTATTACCAAGTCATTGGCTAAAATTGAGTATCTTTATTCCTTATAGAATAGTTTATGAACATACCAAAGTACAAAAACGACTACAAAATACTTTGACAACAAAATGAATGAAATCATATGATTCTTCGATACAATATAAAATTTGAATTCATTAAATAAAATTAAATAAAGAGATAAATTATTCAATTAAATATATCTTGAAGGATAGGTTATTGCTTCCATAAAATAAAATAAATCTTTACATATTTATCGGTTCTCAACATTAACTTCTAACATAAATTATTTCGTAAAATTAATGTAAATACTTGACAATTATATTGTGTTAACATGGTAGACTGAAAGCAATTTCTATAAAATAATTCATTCGGAGAATTTTATATAAATATTGTTTAAATAAAAACGATTCAAATGAACTGTTAGACTAAGACTCAGGTTATAGAAATTCAGGTTCCTAAAATCATACCAGTTTTGATATATCATACACCATATGCATTCAGTTGTTTCAGTTGCTCTAAACCAATACCAGTTCGAAGGATTTTATGAATAACAACAGCGATTTGACGAAATAATTATAGCCATGTCACAACTAAGACTAGAATTGATGCTGTAAGATGATGAATCCGAAAATATTATATTAAATTACAACAAAGTAAGAATTTTTTCTGTGTCATTACCAGTTTGTACACATTGATTTAAAACATTACATTTACAAAAAGAATTATAAAATAGAGAACTTCAAACATAGGAAATTTCAAACAATTATTATTAATGACTATTTTAAGAAAAACATAAAGTTAATCTACCAAATGTTATTTGAGAAAATTATTAATCAGAACAGCTAGTATAAAAGTTTATTTATTGTTTATTTTTTAAAAATATTTTTACATTTAACCTGCAGCAAACTCAAAAAAATTAATAAAATTTGATTTCTGACAGAAAAAAAGTTAATGTTATGTAAAAGTACACAAACACGTATATATGTATATATATATAAAGCTTTGGATATATTTCACACATATATTTTCTGTAATATTAAATTCTTAGGAAAATAATATATTAATAAAATTGTATTCACAAACACATATAATTTTATATCATTTTTATTATGGTAAATTTATTGAATTAAACTTTATTATTTTTTATTTGCGCTCAATCCAAACGGTTTGTCTTTAAACTATTTAAATCTATTTTGAATACTCGAAGAAAGATGAGAAAAATTGAAAGCATGAAAAGTTAAATAATGAGAGTTAAATAATATCAGAAATAAAATTAATAATAATATCAGAAATTATTAATATCAGAATAATAAAATTAATAATATCAGAAATAAAATATAAAGTTAAATAATATCAGAAATCGCTATTTTCCGTTGTTTTTTTCGTTTGAGATGAGAGAAAAACATCTAAATATGTTCTGTTTCTGAAAAAAGTTATTTCTGAACATATCGCGTGACAAACCGCAGTAAGACGAAGCGTTTTCATCGTGATAAATCTACCACAGATTATTTCATCTCGAAATAAAAAGCTTTCTTTCTTTTATAGATTTTGAAAAATAGAAATACCGAAACGGGAGGGAATGTGGTTGATCCCCCCGAATAACAGGGGTTTAAGAAAAGATGCGGTAATTAATTTTCTATTCATTTGAGCACGAAACTTTTCAATTTTTTACGCGCAGTTCTTGAAACACTTAATGAATTGCATAATGTGATTCATACTTCTATATGCTTGGATTTATTTCATTATAAATCGCAAAGATAAATGAGAAGTAACGTATACTCAAATTTCTTAAAGCATTTTAATTTTTTAACGACTCTAGAACAATTCAAGGTTGTACTCGATATTTCTTAGAATTACTGGTATCAAGAAGACGTCACAAATTTTTGAAGCCAATGTAAGAAATTTTGAAACAATATAAAAAGATTTGTGCTACTTCTAGATGGTTTTTGAGAAAAAGGTGGTGAATATTTAAAAAGGTGTTTGAGAAAAAGATGGTGATTACCTAGATGGTGTTTGAGAAACAGTTTTCGCCCTGAGATAAATTATCCATTTAGCAAGATTTGTCTACGCTACTGATGTAAACAGACATTACTAACAAAATTATTGTTTAGTATCTAAGAATTTATTTTTTTACAAATAAATTTATAAAACTTGTACTTAAGTGCGTGTTTTATAAATTTCGTTACTTTTTGAATAGTTTCGATGCGATCTTCCTCGGAAAAAATCTTACATAATTAAACTAAAACTTCGAGGACGAAGTTATCTATTTTAAGATTTATTTCAAGTAAAAACCTCGAGATTCCAATGAAAAAACATTAACCATACAAAAATGCATTCATGATTTCAGTCATCTGATTAAAGTTAAATGAAACAACTTTTTTTTATCACAGTTTTGAAGATGTAATTATCATTTTAATAATCTAACTGAAATGAAATAAAATAATGGAAGCATAGTTTTGTAGACTGAATTATATTCGTTTGTAAGCCATAAGCTTATTAATTTATGTTAATGAATACTCGTATAATTATAATTAAACTGAAGTTCTATGAATAGCTTCCTTTAGTCAATGACGATTGTGAGGGGGGGGGGACGTTCTACAGTGTGCAGGAATTTATTCTTGAAATTACACGTTACATGGATCAGGAAATTTTAGAAACTTCTGTACCGCTTTACACCGTAATTACCTATGACCATGGTAGCCTAGTGGTCGTGGCGTAGCTTATCTCACGGTCTGCATGGCTTCCTCGAGTCGTGTGTTCGAGTCTTTATGCCACTATACACCAGTCGTGGACTGTTGCACATTAATTCTGTCAAGGCTTCAAATCCTCTTTTTTACGTGGTGTGTAAATCTGGCAGGTGCCAGCTTGTTGCCATCGTTACTTGACCGAGGTTCATAGTTATGAGGTATGTCTCCAATATCCCTCATGTTGCTTCTAAGTACAATGTTAATAAACGATCAGTCATTTAGTGTGACTACCTGTATCGTAACGGTAACTGAAGAAAAAGCCTTTTTTAGCAGATGATAGCCTTTGTTGCTCTATATTCTATATAACCATTCAATCAATCAGAAAGAAATGCCGATTCGGTTATAATGTTAATTTGAAAGGTTTGCGAAAACATTACTTCACTGCATCTATAAAATCATCAATTTTTTCCAACATATTTACGGATTATCCACTGAATCATTAAATTTCTACTTAAGTGAGAGTGGAATTTGTTATGATCCATTATGTGTAAATAATTGTTTAAATTTGTATCAGCTCTTAGATGAACATGTAATACAGATGAGAATCATGCTATTATTATGTTTCTGAGTAGTTTGAAATTGCAATGTTATGAGTTTTTTTTAATTTTGGAAGAAAAAAAATTTCTATTCCCCCTTTTCAATTATGAAACGATCCAATGTGTGTATTATGTTTAATATTATCCAATTGTTATTAGTTACTTAAATGTCTAAAGTTTCGTTACTTGTTTTTTTCCTGTCACATGATAATATTGTAGTTCATGGACATGTGAAACATCGGTGATAAATAAATTAGTCTCGTTTACAAAGTGACAGATTCGTATTCAATGGACAACGGTTCTCTTAATTTCACGTTGACTTCGCCGTGACACAAAAAGAAGCTTATTAAATAGGCTCCGATTCGTTAATGTCAAGGGACGGCGAAAAAGATATCGACATCGTCGCCTTAGCGTGATGAAAAATTATAAGGCTTGTTGACTTTGTTAAATGGATCTTTGAGGGACTGCCGGAACAAAATGAAATAATCTGTGTTACTGGAAATGAAAAAATTTTCAGCGATATTTCTCTCCTATTACATTTAATATTTATTAAATAAGAAACACGTTTATCATAAAATTGTCCTCACATGATTTTCTTGCATTTATCCAGTTTCTGAATGTTTATTGAGATTTTTAATGAATTATAAAAATGTCATTGTTTTATATTAAACAACTGTTTCACCTTCCATCTGGCCCGCGTATGTGAGAGAGAATGTCGAGTTGGTTACAATTTAATAAATTTTTACCAGAAGCCGCTCTGAACGTTTGTTCTTGGCTTTTCTCACTTTGATTTACCTTCAGTCATCGTCTGATTTTCGAAGAAAGGCTTTGTATATCCGCCATTTGTATTTTAGAGATACGCTTAACTGTTATTTAAGTTTTTGTTGTATTATTTTTAAAAACTACTTGTTCAACCAACAGTAAAACTAAGAAGGAAATAACTGCTGCAGTTTTCAATTGTCCTTGTGAAAGAAAGCGTTGATCGGAGAGAGCCTAATTCTTGAAAACAAAAAGGCAGAACAAGGCGTAGAATATGAGAAAAAAATAATACTGGGAGAAAATATGCATTTCCCACCACAAAAAACGGGGAGATGGAATAGAATCATTAAGTTTAATTGTGAGATTTACATGAAATTTAAATCTTTGGAATATTCCAAATACATTTGCTCAAACTGGCAACACATTTGCTGGGATTCGATGCTTATGACTAATTTCGTCCTTTTAATATATACATTTAAATTCGCTTTTTTTATTTCCATATAGCGTTATACCTTTATATTTCAAGCATAAATTGCTTAGTAAAGTTATATATAGTTTCCTTTATTTTATCTTCATGTCATTTCAACATTTTTTTTGTCTTTTCATATCACTTTTACGATTTGTTTTTGTTTTTTTAAAGAAAGGAATAATGTTATAATTTAAATAGAATTTGCTTAAATAGTGTTCTTATTGATTCTTAAATTTTTTTAAATATTTTACAACTTAACTTTTAAAAATTCACATTTCTATTTGGGAAATACGATTTCCCAAATTCACAGATTAAACAATTCACATTTCGATGTTTCATGTTGGTAAAGAGGGCGTGCCTGATTGATGATTTTCATATAAAATTATAAAGCTAAAAACTCTTATGGTACCATTTATATAGAAATTTAGATTTGTGATATTTTTATTAACTCTAAATTCTTTATTTAATGCTTCTAAAATAGTTAATCGCTTTTTAGTACCTGTTCTGCTGTTAGAAACGAAGCTGACTAAGAATCAATAATTTTATTTCCTTCTTTTTCGAATATAATTGCACATATAAATTACACATTAATTTGACAACATTCCTTTCGTTATAATTTTCAATTTAAATTTTGTTCCTTGCATTTCTTTTAGACTTTTTTTATTGTTTTAAATCTAGTTAATTTTTATATGAAAGATAAGGATATTTTTAAAAAAGAAAAAAATATTTAAATGTCCTGCATTTAGAAAATAGAGCGAGAGACTGCCAACTGATGAAAAAGACAAACGATATACAACTAAATTGTACTGACGAAGAATGGTAACCTCACAATTTGTTCGAAATGGAAATGTATCTGATGACGGAAAGTAAAATTTTCAATATGTTTATTTAAAAGTATATTTTTTCCTTTATAGAATTATGTTAATTACAGAAATTACATTATTATTTTAATGTTTCGCAGGCTATATTCGATAACAAATGTCAGCTCTTTGCATAACACGGGATTTGTTTTGGCATTCTCTGGATTAAAAAAAGAGCTTCCAAGCCCGATGAGTATTGTCAAAAGCACGTGGCATTTGTCAATCCTTCATGTATTTTGAACGAACTGAATTTGTGATTGTTTCGAGCAAAAACAATTGATTTTATAATAGGAAATGGCAACGTCATAATATATCAATGCTTGTATAGTTATTCAAATTCTTACGTTTTACATCATAATGATTTATCTTCGATTCTCACTTATGTTGAAACTTATGCTGGAAATATGTTGAAAAGTATTTCTTAGTTTCGTAAGAAATTGCTTGGAACTTTCAACGAAAGTATAAACTGTATTTATTAAAAATTTATACGACAAAAATAAATAAATAAATAAAAAGTTTTTAAGTTCTAATAATTAAATAACGTCTCGTAGCTTATTTTTGAATGTAATATTTATTCTCAAATTTTAAAATAATTATAATTTTGATTATTATGATCGGTTATTATTTTTTTATTGGATTTTTTTGGATTTATTTGTAGAATTTGTGCAAAACGTTATTACGTTACCGCTTTTTACCGAACATAACATTTTTGTAGTTGCAATAATTTTCAAATCCACCACAAAACACTAGGTCCACAAAGTCGGCTTGTTAGTGGTCTAGCCGTGAAGAATTTATTTACTTTTACACAGTTTGCAATTTTTACACATTCTCTGGACCATTCTACTCCTTCACCAAACAAATTATTACCAACCAATAGTATGCATCATTTTACACTTTATTAACAACCAAACAATAGCTAGAATCTATTTTTAATTTATATGGTGATGACGTGTTGTTTTTTGCATTTCGAGTATCTGATATTAATCTTAAGTTTTTTGTTCGTTTGAAGATTATTCGACCTTTCTCATCACATATTTGAATCTTTATTTCTTTGAATTTTTGTAAGTAATTTTTATATTTTGATTTGTTGATCATTTTAGAATTATAGATTTTATTTTTGCAATTTTTATCATTGAACTCTTATCTCCATTTTCTTCTTTTTTATCATTGAACTCTTTTGTACTTTGGGTTTCCAAATTCAGCCTACCAAATCGCAAAGGGGAAAGGTTGGTACCATTCAACTAGTTTAAACCCGGTTATTCGGTTCTCAACCCGAAATTGCTTTTTGACTTGCTGGGTTCCAAATTTTCATTTATTTTTTAATTTACTTTTACATTTCTTTCTGGCTTTTTGTCTCTTTAAAAACTTTAAATTATTCTTACATAAATGTTTCAGTATATATATATATATATATGTGTGTGTGTGTGTGTGTGTTGTGTGTGTGTGTGTATGTGTGTGTGTGTATCGGATCTAATCGGCAAAATTTGATGGATGGTAGGAATCAGTGAAAGAGGATGATTTCTCATAGGAAAATATGGATCCACTCTGCATGTAGTATGGAAAATTTTGTCGTAGGTGAAGGAAAGCAAACTTAAAAAATGTATCAAAAGCATTAATTTCTGCACAGATTTTTACATGGTCACAAAAGGTGTTCGAAATTCCGATCTTTTGCTACAATAGACCACGCTATTGCATGGGCAATCGGAAATTCTTGGAAATTCACAGAATTTTCGAATATTGCCAGTGGCTTCATATATATGTGCTACGAACTCAATATCAGAAGCAAGTGCAAGCTCTTGCTCCGTTGCGCCCAAAATAAAGAATCCGATTTGAGATAAATCATGCTGCCTTGGTTGTCAAAATACTGGTGTACCCCTATCAATTCACTAAGTTCAAAATTTTCTTGTCAAACAACCATGCAAGTTATTTGCGTAATGTGCTGGTGTGTCAACAAATCAGTAACCAAATTTTTCATCGAGTGGCAATGGGAATTTTCCTTGAAAAACCTACTAAACAAAAATACAATCTCGAGAAATAAAATGCGGTACTATGAACATTACTTTTGTGAAGGCTCGTTGACAATTCACCGGCTGCACAAGTCTTTGGGCTTTGCTTGTGAATGAATCATGTGATACACAACACCCTGCATAATGACATTCGTTCATTAATTCCATGTAACATCGTCTATTTTTGATATTCCCTACTTCTCCAACAAATTTTGACGATTAGATTTTATACACCCTGTATGTATGTATGTATATATGTGTGTGTGTAAGCATGTATGTGTGCGTGTTACTGTGTGTGTGTTTGTGTATGCATGTAGTAAGTGTGCGTGTTACTGTGTGTGTGTTCATAAAGATAAAAATAAGGTGATAGTAATGATTATAATCCAAAAATAGAATATTGTATTATTAGCTTTATTAATAAATTCTTTTTGATGAAATAAATTTTCACAATATTCTTAATAAGCAGAAAAAATTAATTCCTATTAAAAAAACATTAATATTACAAATAATTTTTATTTAATAAAATTATGTGATGGGAAATTTATGGATTTGATAAAAGTATGATTTATAATTATAATACTTGTAAAGATTTACCGCGCAATAAAAAACTTAATTGTAAAGAATATAAAAATGCAGAATATCAACATGTGATTGCAATTAATGTAAATGTTGTTAGGGATATTAGATTATGAATAAAGATACAGGCTTCTGACTGATGATTTGTAATAGTTATAACTATATTAAGGGGGGGGGATGAAGATATTGAGAATTTTTTTTAACTAATTTGACTATTGCATACAAAAATCTATGACTATCGAAATCTTCAAAGAAGATAAATATTGTAATAATGAAGATAGCAGTATTTGAATTTAAGACAAAAGAGAACTCTAATTTTAGATATGTGAAACATTCTTTCAAAAACTTAGAGTATGAATTAATTATTTGTTATATTCAAAAGGCAATATAACAAATAAATCTCTGATTGAAATAAATGAAGCATTGTTAGTTAAAAGAATAGTTGTATCTATTATTTTAGTTTTCTTCGCGATAATATGTTGTTAGTCACAGGTGTTTCTCGTCGAAATATTTGAAGTATTGTTCCAATTTACAAATACATTTTAAGTTTTCTGATTTAATAAAGCTTTCAGAATATTTATTTTTCTTTGCCGGTTTAATGTGTGGCTCTTCGCTAATTTATAATGGTTCCATTCATTTCGAGCATGTGGAATGACAGGCAATTTCTTAAAATGAAACACGATGTCAATTGCTTGTAATGGCCGAGTCCGATCGATAATATGAGAGAATTCAGTAATTATGTTGCTAGGTAACGATTACATTAAAAACGACTCCTACTCTGTAAAAGCCTTCATATACCCTTTCTATATTTCTTTCTGTTTGAATGTGTTTTATGACTTTTTCAGCAGTTTTTAACTTAAATCTGATTATTATTCTCAAACTGACGATAAAAGATTAATCAAAAAATTCTTTAGTTTTAGGTCTGTTATTGCCAAATTATTTAAGATTTGGAAAGTTTCGGAAAGATTTATAATGAACATTTGTGTGAGATTGTTTATTGAGTTTGCGGTTTCATTAGCAAATTGTCTTCTAGAAATAATTATCTAAATTATAGTCGATTGTTGGATTTAAATTTGCTCATTAAGTATATTTTGTAGTACTTAAAAAAATAAATAATATTTTTCTTTTTTTTTATCCGATCAACTTAAATACATTTTTATTCAGAGTCTCTCTCTCTTTCTCTCTCTCATGCTCTTTAACCTTCTAGTATTTTTAGCTGTACATTAATTTTGGGATTGCATAATAGACCGTTTCAACGAGCATGAGTTTGCAGAGGATTTAGATTTACATACAGCAAAATTTATCGAAAAAGACACGAAGAAATAATATTCGAATTAGTCAAAATAGAGTGAATCGGATTGGAGATTTTGAGGTTTTCGTTAACTTATCTGTATCTAATCTAAAATTCCACACATTTATCACAAATTTAATTGGATTTACAATAAATTTTCTTGGTTGGTAATAAGAAACATAATTGCTCATAAAAGATCCGTCCAAATCTTTAAGCAGTTTATTCAAGTCCTTAAATAATCAAAATAATATATATATATATATATATATATATATATATATATATATATATATA
>BMAW01010989.1:0-25308 GCA_019974015.1 Nephila pilipes | reverse complement strand
ATATATATATATATATATATATATATATATATATATATATATATATAAGAAGCAGGTAATCTAACTCTTCCCTAACAAGTAATTTTAATAATAATGATAATAGCTACTTATCTTGCAGAATCTGAACAGTAGACCTCTAATAACAGAATCTGAGTCAGATATACATGCTATGAATATGATCTTACAACTTATGGAACCTCTATAGAGTTCCTTTGACTCCCCTAATTCCTCTATTGCCTCTTTTCCTTTTCACTTCACTTCTTAAATTGTATAAGACTCAATCGCAAAAGACCCAATTTTTACAACGCGACGTTCTCATATCAAGTGTCGTTGTAAAATAGCTCAAGAGCTTAGTTAAATAGAAATGTGCCTAAGTGCCCGTAACAAAAATTTGAAGACCTCATTTTCTAGTGCATTTTTTGATGACGAAGGTATAAAAATTATAAGTTCTGAGAAAACTCCTAATGAGATTCTGTGCTGCATTATAAAACAATATCGCTTTATAAACACTGAATCATATTGCATTAAGCGGCTAAATCCCTCAGATTCCTTTCGATATTTCTTTAAATAATTTTTGCATTCCCCAGATTTCTGATGATCTTTAAATAGTTTGTTGCATTTCCTCAGGTTTCTTCCGATATATCTTTAAATAGTTAGTTGCATTTCCTCAGGTTTCTTCTAATATATCGTTAAGTATTTCGTTACATTAGCTCGAATTTCTATCGATGTATCATTAAGCAATTTGTCACATTTCCTCAGATTTCTTTCGATATAAATGCGAGTAATTTTTGTTACATTTTCTCAGATTTCTTTCGATATAAATAGTTTATTTCACATCCTCGGATTTCTTTCGATTTTTTTTAAATAATGTATTGAATTTCTAGAATTGTTTTCGAACAAATGAATTATTTTTCCTACAGTAGATTACAGTCATATTAGCTATATATTTAAACCGTTAAGGGATGATGGTTGCGAGTTTCTGAATTCTAGTTAAACTAGATTTCAACCAAAAGATGGAGTAAATTTAGGAACTTACCGTTCGCGTTAAATCGTAACATCTCTTCTCAAATGCTTGGATGAAAAAATTTAGAAAGTGATATACTAATATAAATATCTTCCTTGTCATGTGACATTTTTTCAAATAGACTAGGTCAGACACAAGTTTATGTAGATTCTAGAAAAAAATCAATTACAAAATATTTAATTATATTCAAAGAATTAATTGATTGTTTATTAATGTTGAATAAAGATGCGACGCGAGAGCTATTCCCGACGGACTCGTGATTTTGATTTACGATCAAGTGATGAGTACAGCACCTAAGCTGACATCCCTCTGTCAGCTTACACACTTTACCAACGTGAGGACTTGGAACTTCCCCAGATTTAATGTGCATCAACCCGCTACACGTGTGTCTTCAGTGGAATAAGGAATCGCACCCTCTATTCAACGGAAAGAACACTGCCATGAGTTCGCGACTCAGATAACTTGTCTGTACTGGCCATTTTAGTTGCGTTATGTATTGATCAAATTTGAACGTAAAATGAGGCAAAGGACTTTGAAATTTCGATCGAAAGTCAGTTTAAGTTTATTTTAATGTTTTAATCAGTTTACGAATCGTAATTTAAAGATCCGCTTTTTCGTTATAGTTAAACACATTTAAAAATGAAAATATATTGGGAAAACTGGAAAGGTTTAGGGGAAAAAAACCTTTTCTCGTTTAAATTTTTGGTGCAAAAATTCGGAAAATTATGCTTTGATTGATTACACAGGTTTATATAATTATTTAACTGTTTTAAAAGAGGTAAGTAAAAATTACTTACACTTTTCGTTTTACAAATTTCTTCAACAAAGATAAGTGTACATCAGATGCATTTTTTTTGATAAAGTTCCCATCTTGAGAAATGCATTTCGTTGAGCAAGCCACAAGCTTATATGCTTTCCTAGTAGTAGGTTTTTGGTTGGTCGTGAAGCCACTTTTGCACCGCATCCCGAATGTTCATATTCGTGGCAAATCGACGACTTCACGAAGCTTCTTTGAGAGGTCGAAAAAGATGAATGCCCGAGGGAGTGAGATCCGCGCTGTACAGAGGGTGTTCCAGAGTCCCAAAGCTCAACCTGTTGACTACTTCTATTTTGTAATAGTTTCTTGTTGAATGTTGTCGTCAGCGGTTGCCCAGCTCCCTCTTTTTGTGTTACGCTCCCTCGCCCTCTTCTAAACATTTTAATTCACAAAAAAAGAACTCTTTTACGAACTAAAACACTTTCCCCGTATTGTGATAAAAGTCTCCGTTGAATTTTAACACCTTTCACACCTTCTGATCACTCCTCGTTACTCCTCTTACTGGTGCAATCTGATGGCGGAGCTGACATGCTTATGCTGTTGTAACTAGACAACAACTGACGCGATCGTGATTAAATTCCACCCACGTGTCCATAGAAGTCCCAACTCAACTCATGTATGCGCAGCCGCCACCTATTTTTGTTTAATAAAATTGCAGAATGAAAAGTGTAAGTGATTTTTGACCTACCCTTATATTTTACAATGTGTTAATTGGTGCCCAAACAAATTTGACTCTGATTTATTGGTTAATTTTGATTACTGCCGCGTTGAGTTGTCATTTTATGTCGAATTGTCACCGATCTAGATTCCTTATTACATACCGGAAACCAAAACACATTCAAAATAAGAAGTTGCTCATATTATATTATTACTGTATTATTTTTGATTGAGAAATAACCATAATTGGAGACGTATGAAATAGATAAGCTCTGCTAGCATCCAGATTAGTGATTGCAAATGCACGACTTCATCTATTACAGGCAATTCGGCAAAATATATAGACAAAACTAACATGTTGGTAAATCAAATAGAATTTTAAAGAATAACCTTGCATACAAAATAAAATTTCTTAGTAATAAAACATTTAATTTTTTTAATACTGTGAAAAAAGTATACGAATATAAATTGCTTTCTGAATATAAATTATATAGATGAAATGTAAGTAATTTTATAGCAATTTATGTGCAATACGTGAATAATTTTATTCAAGAAGGATTCTGCGCAATGAAAAAAATTATGAAATATATAAATGCATACTTCCTCTATTAGTCAACATGTGTTAAAATAATCATGTAATAAACATAGCCCGATCAGCACTTTGATCTCTTGTGATCTAATGTAACTATAATAATGTAATTTCCTGGAAGATTACAAAGAATAGTGTATTAGAGGAAATGGTCGCAAGTGCTAAAGAAAAAAAAAAAAGAGAAGAAAAATCAGAAAGAAGGAAGGAAGAAACAAATGAAGAAAAGAACATCAGAAGCAGAATATTTTCGTACAAAATAATACTATCGAGGATGACCTCTATCAAATATCACACTTGTTGGCTTGCAGTAAAATAATAAGTTCAGTTCATCATCAGGCGGTATGGTTTTCATGCCATACCGCACAATGACTTGTGACGTTTTTCAAGTGACTAAAGTTTCGTTTGAATATGATAAAAATGATTAAGTTTAAAATTTCAATTGCATTGAATCTGGCAAAATTGCATTGCCTTTTATTGCATGTGTAAATTTTACAGATCATTAAGATGTGCAGTGGCGGTTTCAGAAAAATTGACGTTGAGAGAGGGTGTAATATATATGACGAATGTCCCCCCCCCCCTTTGTGTTGAGGAAAAGGGTTCCATTGTATGAGACAGACGCAACATGTTCTCGTGTATGAGAGTCGGGGCGGAACGAGGCGTACAAATAAATGATGTTAGCTATTTGTTAAAGACTCGGAATGTTCTTTAAACCCTATCAACATTACTGAATTCTAGTAAGAAAGTAGATAGTTATCCCAGGGTTATAATTGTTTATTTTCTTTAAAAATTGTGTTTAGTTTACTTATTTTCCACGCTTACTCTTTTATACTGCTTACTTATGCCTTAATCTAAAAATAAACATAATATTAACTTAGGATCATATTCAAAATGAGAAAGAAACACTTCAATGCGATACATAACTTGGTCCGGTGCTTGAAAACAACAAACAACTTTGAACTAAAACAAAAAAAAGTAAACCATTTTAAATTTTTTGGGACAATTTGGTTGATATTTCCAATTCAGGTATGTTATTTTGTTTTTGGGTGAAATTATCCCTGGATATGCAGGAGAGGGGGGGATAAAACGTACCCAGTGCCCACCCCTTGGATCACCCATTGGTTTGGTTAGAACTATTGGAAACGAGTCTCAGCCAAATTTTGTTAGACAGTCGCATTTTCGTCATCATTAGTGTCAACACAAGTCAATATATATTTTTAGTAAAGAAAAAACGTGTGAAATAATCACCATTATGGATAGATGACTAACTTTGAAGATTAAGTGATATTATGAAGAATTTTGTAATTTTTGATATTCCACAAAGAATAATAAGTCTATTCAAATCACTAATATAATTTTTACTAACAGTGTGTACAAATTATAAAATGAAGTTGATTTTTTCAATAAAAATTAAATGATTATTTTATACAAAAATTTTCATTATTAAGTAGTACCGGAAGGGGCTAATAATTACACTTATAAAAAAGAATGTTTTTTTCTTCGAAATATTTTAACAAATTTAGGTAATGATACCCTTGAAAATTGATAAAATGTTCATAAAATGTTCATAAATCATGCTATTTCCTAGATAGCTGTATTTAAATAAATCACAAGATGCCTTTTAAGATACTTTCTTCTACAAACAAATTATTCTGGAAGTGAGTAATATAATACACCTAGACGCCACTAAATTGCATTTCGTCAGACATTATGACACGACGAGGACTTTGTCACTCATTTAGAAAAAATTGTTTTATTTGTGTAGCATTTAATAAGCTGACAAACTTTCATACAGTTAAAATGTCTCAAATGTTGATTCTAGAGACAGGTTTGCTGTTGGTATGGCGAATTTGTAAGCATTACTCGCAAAAAAGAAGTACACTAATTGAAATTGTTTATTAACATTATTTTTAAGCGAAATTGGCAAACAGGATTAGCCATGAACCACTCAATTATGTTATTTACCTTTTTCTACTCGATTTCAAGACAAGATCAAAGGAAAGGGGCCTTCAATGCCTTTCGCCATACCTATAGTCTAGAGCAGTGTTTCCCAACGTGGGGCCCACACTCCACCGGGGGGTAATTTAAAAATGGACTCGACACGACTTTAACCCTTTCGCATTAGGGTATTTAAATGCAATGCTAGATATCAGTGACAAATTTAACAAAAAATGCAAATTCGTAAAAAAAATGCTGTAAATACTTATTAGGTATAATTTCGTTTTACGTTACCAAAATATCAACGTGGTACTTAGAGTCGTCAAGTGAAATTCGTCGGGGATTCACCGCGGAGTGTGCCGCCTATCGCGGGGAAACCCAGACGTTTTAAAACTCGCTAAACAATGTCGTTGTTCGCTCCTAATTGGCCCAACTCAACTTCTGTAGTGTTTCACATCTTTCATTTGGTGTAAAATTGAAATAAATGTCTGTTAATTAATCGTTGATTTAACAAGTATATTCATATATATTGTATAGATATAATAGGTAAGTAGTATTTGATTTTATTTATATTTATTTTAATTTTAGAACCATTTAACTTTAAAGAAATTTTTGTCAAGTGAAAAAAAATCGATAATATATTATATACATTTAAATAAATATGGTTCTTTGCGTATACGTTTATTCTGTCATATTGAATTAATTTTAACACATATTTTATTATATTGTTTTTTCATAGATTTTTTACCCCATAATAAAATGAGTGGAACAAACAAGAAAAAAACTCGTCAATACTCGGAGGAATATTTAAAATTTGGGTTCATACCCGCTGTTCATGATGAGCGGATGCCGTTCTGTCTTTTATGCCAGCAATGCTTGACCAACGAATCAATGAAACGAGGTCGTCTTAAGGCGTATTTGAAGGCGAAACATAGTACTCATATAAATTTGGATTTGAGTTATTTTAAAACTTTAAAGGAAAAGTTTGAAAAAAGAACAACATTACAGTCTCTATTTACTGCTCGTTCTTTAACAAATAATCGTCTCTCTGAGGCTAGTTATCAAATTTCTTTATTAATTGCTAAAACTGGAAAAAATCACACTATAGGAGAGAATTTAATAAAACCGTCGATATCAGCATTTCTAAAAACGGTGCTGGAAAAAGATGACAAAGATGTAAAAGCTTTGCCACTCAGTAACAATACTGTTAGCAGAAGAATAGACGAAATGAGTGAAGATATTGAAAAACAACTTGTAGAAAAGCTGAAAACAAGAAATTTCTCTGTACAAATGGACGAATCAACCTTGAGAGACAGTGAGGCAGTATTGATAACCTGTGTAAGATATATTGATGAAGGTCATTTTGCTGAAGAAATGTTGTTTTATAAAAGATTAGAAAGCACCAACTACTACTACTACAAAAAACTACTTAGCTACTACTAGATGTCAAAAAACTACTTAGATGTCAATGATATACCAATGAAAAATATAACATCTTGTGCTGCAGATGGCACCCCTAATATGATAGGCAAGAAAAATGGCTGCTTAAAATTGATGAAAGATGCGAATCCAGAAATGATTATTGTACTTGTGTTATTCATAAGGAAAATCTGGTAGCTAAAAATATCTCGCCTGCTCTAAATGAAGTACTACATGCAATAATAAAGTGTGTTAATACTATTAAAGCTAGTGCCAAATGTGAGCATCTTTTCAAGTTATTTTGTGAAGAACAAAATGAAGACCATGTGAGACTTTTACTTCATACTGAAGTAAGATGGCTATCCAAAGGAAACTGCTTGAAAAGATTTATGCAACTATTTGATGCTATTAGTGTTTTTTTAAGCTATACTAACTATATCCGCTGAATTAAAAGAAAGATTTTCTGATTTAAAACAAATTGATTTCCCAACATAGATGATGCAGCCAATATTAGTGGAATTGTCTGATATATTAAATATGCAGTATCAAGAAGAAATCGCAGAATTGCAAAATGATGAATCAGTAAAAACTTTATGTAATATAAAAGGAGCGATGGCATGGTTTTGTGAAGAAACTGAAATTAAATACCCAAATGCAACCCAATGTGCAAGAAAACTTTTACTACCGTTTCCATCTTCATATTTAGCTGAATGTGGATTTAGTGCCGTAAATGATTTACTGATAAAAAAAAAAAAGAAATCGACTTGATATAACACACAACGTGGAGACTTGAAATTAAAGCTAAGTAAATTGGAACCTAATATAAAACCTCTGTGTAGCAAGCATCAAGCGCAAGGATTGCACTAAAATATTATAGAAAAATCAATATTAAAGTTATTTTGAATTTCAGTTTTATTATATGTTTTGAAATTTTACTTACGATGTTTTTGTAGCAATAAGAAATCGTAGTGATTTCTTCCTAAAACCTATCATATATATTTCTTAAGGGAACAAAATAATTTTTAAATGTTAAAAATTATGTATGGGGGGCATAAAAATGTCAGAAGTGTTAAGGTGGGGCATTGCCTAAAAAAGGTTGGGAAACACTGGTCTAGAGAGAGCTTGGAGATCATTTGAAAGTTTGCTGTTTTGGTACGACTCCAACAGAGCAAAATGAATTAATTTTAAGAAACTGAAGTACGTATGTTCAATATCCAAACATCGATTCTACAATTAGATAAATACCCCAGGATGTCGTGCCTCTTTTACCATAGTCACTTGTTAACAACCCTTTAGTTGATGAAGGATGCACGTTAGTTTGTAGTATTCAAAGAGACATACAGACACGGATTACAAAAAGGAAAAAGATGGGTACAGGAAGTTTTTGGAGGGAAGTATATAAAAGTTTTGCGAATCTTTTTCCTGAAATTTCTTGATGAATGTATAATTATTAAAGCTTGCAATGTGGGTAATTCATATCTCTTTTGAGTTCTATTTTCATCTCTTGTACAATTTTTATTTGTAAATGCCAATAATTAACGGTACCTTAAATCGCGAGTTCGCTGAACTCCTAGTTTTATCACGGCTCCCTTTTTATGTGATCGTTTTTGAAGGCAGTAGGACTACCTCTTTTCATCTGTTTACTTAATATACCGTGGGATAAACACGCCATAGAATTCCAATTCGCAATAACAATTCTGAGAGAGAGAAATATGAGAAATAATTAATTCAAATTATGCATCCAAAGAAGCGCAGGAATTGAGTAGGAATGTTTTATGAAACCAGAAGTCCCCTAATAGTAAAATGCACAGGTAAATTTCTAAAAAAAGGGAGAAGGTAAAAATTCGTCTAATTGGGGAGTTGAACAAAATGTTAGTGTAGAATTTTCCGTTGAAAGTAACTTTTATTTATCTTTTTTCGATTTCAAAAAAGATAATTGGATATTGTAACCGATTGTAAGAACTAAACCAAAAAACCAACAAATCGCGCTATCCGCTATTAGACTTTTTTCCCAATCTCTAGTTAGTAGTTTCTTGTGGTATGCGTGTGTATGTATGTTGCGTGTTGTGTACATGTCTTATTTGTATCCCTTATAAATATTATTGTGATGTATATCCGCCTGCTGTGAATTGAACCCAATAAAAGAACCGTGTTCTTCAAACCTTCTAAACTTTATTCAAAAGATTCCACGCACTCCTGCTACAAAATTGGCGCACGAACGTTGGGCAGCGGCGGATTTACCTAGGTAAGTAACTTTTGCTTATAAGTTTCAAACATATTTAGAATGGATCACCTTGATCTTTTGAATTTATTCATAAATAATATAATTTTAACAATTCTGTATCTCTCTTAAATAGAATTGTAGTTTTAATGATTCATCTCGAATCGAAAGTATATTTTGATTTTTGAAAAATCAACTATTCTTAATTCTAAACTGTCCAAGTGACAAAACTTTCATGTTTTAAAACAGTTCTTATGTTCTTAATGAGAACTGTATTTTATAAAAAAAAAAAAAAAAAGATATAATCTGCATATATTCACATATTTTCCTTGATTTGTAAGTTTCAAGCAATCCATTGCTTAAATATGATTATTTCTAAAACGAAACTGTATTGAAACTTTTATTTGAATGTTTATCCTATGTTTTAAATTATCATATGTTTGAGTGTACTCAATGCTATACGTCATTATCGTGTAATTGTGTTAAAACGAAACTTTTGAAGACTTCTTTATTAATTTCTTGTATATGTTAATACCTAAACTATTTCAATGCTTAGCAGTCTGTGTGGTATTCCATTCTGAAAACAAATTATTAATGTTTTGTGAATTATTTAAACATTCTGTTATCATGAAGAGCTAAATAAGCTTCTCTAAATGAAACAAATTGAAATTGTATCTTTCTACTTCATTGAGATAGAACATGTATGTGTAATTTTTATTTGAACTGAAACTATTTCATTAGCTTTCTTTCCCTTTTGCTAGAATAAGCTGTTTTTCTTCTACCTCAAGTGAAGATCAAGCAGTAATAACATCCTCTGTGTACTTTGTTACTTTCGTTTTGGTTTGATGACTAGTGTATACTTTCATTTTGAATATAAATTAGATGCAAAAATGTTTTCATTATATGTATAATATATACAGGGGTTGGACAAAAATATGGAAACACCTTTTAAAAAACATGTTTCTTTGCTTAATATGGTGTAGGAAACCCGTTGGCATCCAAAACAGCTTGCAGTCTTCTCGGAATGGATAAATACAGTTCCTGTATGTGTGCCAAGGGAATATTATACCATTCTTCCTGCAAAACGGTGGCAAGTTCAGATAACGATGTTGGCGGTGGATAACGAGAACGCACTTTCCGTTCCAATGTAGACCACAAAGGTTCGATAATATTCAGGTCTGGTGACTGTGGTGGCCAGGGGAGATGGGACAAATCCTCCTCGTGCTCAGAAAACCAGTCCTGGACAATGTGAGCTGTGTGAACAGGGGCTTTGTCGTCTTGGAAGACACCATCACCATCGGGGAACAAAGTTTGTACCATGGGATGAACTTGATCTGCCAAAATGTTCACATAAGTCTTGGCAGTCATGTGCCCTGACACAGTTATCATGGGGCCAGCAGAGAACCACGATATGGCTGCCCAAACCATAACAGAACCCCCGCCATGTTTCACTCTTGGCAACAAGTAGTCTGTATTATAGGCTTGAGATGGCGTTCTCCAGACGTAAACTCGGCCAGAAGTGGGAAACAATGTGAAAGAAGACTCGTCAGACCATATTACACGCTTCCACTGCCCTATAGTCCAGGCTTTATGACTTAAACACCACCTTTTCCTGTTACGGGCATTAGCATCACTGATGAGTGGCTTCTCAATTGCAGCACGGCCAGAAATTCCCTGTTTATGAAGCTCCCTTCTAATTGTTTTGGTACTCACAGGGTTCTGTAACACAACATTCATTTCAGCAGTAACTTTTGCAGCTGTGGTCTTCTTATTTTTCGTCACAATTGCCCTTAATGATCGTCTGTCACGATCACTCAGCACACACTTTCGTCCGCGCTGTGATTTAGCAGATGATGTTTTTCCGCTTTTCAAATATGCGGAATAAATCTTCGATACAGTACCTCTTGAAACACTAAACACCTCGGCTACCTTGCTTACGGAAGCACCTACCATACGTGCTCCAACAATTTGCCCACGTTCGAAGTCTGTTAACTCTGACATAATGCAATGACAACCTCACATAACAGTACTCCGACAACAACTGAACTGTTTAGCACATTTACGAAGTTGTATAGGTGGCGTTAGTAGTCAAAAACGCCAGCGCCACCTACATATTTCATTAAAATCAATCTTTCTTTTCAAACATGCATTTTACAAGGTGTTTCCATATTTTTGTCCACCCCCTGTATATTCTCTCTGTCTGAGTTGCATTCATATGAGATTTTTTTCTGTGTTCTTATAAATTTAATATTCTATTTGTAGGAAACGTAAGTAAAACTTATTACTCATTGAATGCTCTGATTTATTTCGAAACTCATATATTTTTTTTACCTTGAATGTTGTTTTACCATAAGACAAGTGCTTTTATACATAACATTATAAATTATAATTTTATTCTACATATGAATATTATATTTTCAAACATTGAAAATTAGATTTGTAAAATATGTTATTTGATTTTATTTGAGTTTTTAACTCAAATAAAATCAAATAAAAAGGTGTTTAATTTTAACAATTGGTCAATCAATTAATTTTTTATTTAAAACCAATTTTGGGTGTATATTATAAGTGTAAAGAATTTAACAAGTCAATTGAAAAGTCCCCGGCATGACACATAGATGGCGCTACTAGAATTAAATCCATATGTTATTTAGTTAGCCCTGATCCTCAAAAGATGTGTGTATAAATTTGACAGCTGTCGGATCATTAGTTTGTGAATTATAGCATTTTGAGTGAAGCAACTTTTGATATTGTGAAAAAAATGGATAAAAAGGAATTTGGCGTGTTGATAAAATATTGCTTTTTGAAGGGAAAAATACAGTTAAAGCAAAGACTGGGCTTGATGCCGAGTTTCCGGACACTGCCCCAGGAAAATCAACCATCAAGGATTGGTATGCTAAGTTTAGACGTGTTGAAATGAGCACCGAAGTCGGTGAACGCAGTGGACGCCCTAGAGATGTTGTTACGAAGAAAACATTAAAAAAAATATACAAAATGATTTTGAATGACCGTCAATTGAAATTGAATGAAATAGCAGACACTCTAAAGATATCAACTGAACGTGTACATCATATCATTCACGAATATTTGGGTATGAGAAAGCTCTGAGCAAAGTGGGTGCCGCGCGAGCTCACTTTTGACCAAAAACAACGACGAGTCGATGATTCGGAGCAGTGTTTGAAGATGATCAAGCGTAATAAACCCGAGTTTTTGCGTCAATATGTGACAATGGATAAAACATGGCTCCATCTTTTCACTCTGAAGTCAAATAACACAGTCATTCGAGTGGACTGCACACGATGAACCCACTCCAAAGCGTGGGAAAACGCACCAGTCGGCTGGCAAGGTTATGGCGTCTGTATTTTGGGATGCACATGGAATAATTTTCATTGACTACCTTGAAAAGGGAAGGACCATCAACAGCGACTATTACATAGCGTTATTGGACCGTTTGAAGGACGAAATGGCCGAAAAACGGCCGCATTTGAAGAAAAAGAAAGTGCTGCATCACCAAGACAATGCACCGTGTCACAAGTCAGTGAAAACGATGGCAAAAATCCATTAATTGGGCTTCGAATTGCTTCCTCATCCACCGTATTCTCCAGATCTGGCCCCCAGCGACTATTTCCTGTTCTCAGATCTCAAAAGAATGCTCGCTGGGAAGAAATTTTCTTCGAATGAAGAGGTGATCGCCGAAACTGAGGCCTATTTTGAAGCAAAGGACAAATCGTACTACAAAAATGGTGTCGAAAAGTTGGAGGGTCGCTATAATCAGTGTATCACCCTTGAAGGGCATTATGTTGAATGAAAAAAACTAATTTTGCCAAAAAAATGTGTTTTAGTATGGTAGTCCGGGGACTTTTCAATTGACCTGTTATAGTGTAAAACATTTCACAATGGCACATTATTTAGGCTGCGCTGGAAAAGTAGATTTAAAGACACTAGCGGAAGAGCTTGGGTTGGTAATGGGAGAGAATTTTGAAGTGACATCTGACAGAACTCATTAGTAAATCGGACAGTTATGATTAGCCTTTGGTTAAGGGTATGTTGCAACTTATTCAGGAAGAACGTGTTGCTAAAGAAGCTGCAGCGTTGTTAGAGGTAGAAAATCTGCAAAAAGCACAAGTTTTGGCTGCTGAAAAAGAAAATGTTGAAAAACACCAAAAATATGAGTTAGAAAAACTCCAACTACAGCTCGAATGTCCATGCTTATCTGCCATGGATGCCCAGTCATCAACTGAAAATTCACAAGGAATTAATCAGCTCCGCAAGTTAAATAATTTCAGCACTCGGTTGCCAAAATTTGATCCAAAAAAGAACTAGGAATTTTTTTCAAAGTCTTTGAACGACAGGCTAAATTCATGAAGTTGCCTGAGTCCTCATGGATCCCTTACTTAATTGGTACCCTACCATCTGATATTTCGTCTCTCATCGTTCGAGAACCTGAAGAAACACAAAAATATAAAAATATTAAAGAAATGCTTCTACGAAGGTTTAAATTTAATGGAGACAAATTCCGTCAGCTCTTTGTTCAACATAAGAAGAATCCAGAGAGACATGGAGAGACTTCTTCGACATTTCTGGTTTTTTTCAAGACTGGCTAGAGGAACTTGATGTCCAAGACTTTGAAAAACTGAAACAACTTATCATTGCCGATCAGATTAAAAAGAAAGTACCACCCGAGGTTAAAGAACATTTCATTGACATCTGGTCAGATTGGATCATTCCGCTTGATTTAGATGAAAAGCTTGATGCTTATGAAAACGTCCGTTGTGGTATGAGAAAATTCACACCATCATACCATCAAAAGAAAATGTTTCCTGTCAAACAACCACCTCAAGACAGAAAAACCCTTTTTCAAAGAGTTGATAAGGTTAAAAAGGAAGAACCCTCTGAAGTTGTATGCTATGAGTGTGGCACTCCAGGTGTCATTAAACCAAAATATCCTTCTTGTAAAGGAAAAGACCAGAGAAATCATGGAACTTTCAATAGTGTGATTCTTCAATCTGCATCTTGTCCATCAAAATAGGTGGCAACCCTCGAAGTGACTATCAATGGAGTCATGCGTACTGTTTGCGCAGACACTACCGCAACACACTCAATTGCTGGTGAAACACTGTACCATATCTTGAAGAAACAAGGAACAACCTTTACAGCTGGTTCTCTTAGACTGTCTCTGGCAGATGGAAGCAAATTCGAGAAAGAAGTTAATTCCACCTGTGTGAAGATTCGTCTTGGAGGTCGTACATTGCCTCTAAATCTTGTTGTCATTCCTGGAGTGAAAACCAACGACACCCTTTTGGGTATGAAGCATCTGGAATTGTTCTTAACGTAAAAAGGAAAATTTGGTTTTTTGATGACCAGCCCAAACGTCAATTTCACTTCGTAGAGCAGATTCAAGAGTCCTGTGATGCTGTAAAATGGAATGTTTCTAAAACGGCTGCACCGTTAACCGTAAAAGAAACAGATCACCCTGATCTCTCCCATGCAGATAAAGTTAATCATCTGACTTCCATACAGCAGTTGGAAATGAAAGATTATCCTGATCAATTACGTGAAGATGAAAGTACCCACCTAAATGCCATTCAGAAAAAGAAATTGAATGAACTCTTATTTCGGTATAGAAATAGTTTCTGTCTGGGGGAGAAGCTACCCCTTTCATCGAACATTACATTGAATCGCAGAACCATCCGCCTATATCTGTGCCTCCTTATCGAGTGTCCCCCGAACGAAAAGAAACCATGAAGAATGAAATTGATAGACTCTTAAATAAAGGCATAATAGAACCTTGTGAGTCACCATATACAGCACCTGTTGTGTTCATAACTAAGACAAATGACACTATTCGATTTTGTGTCGATTATAGGAAACTGAATACCATCACCAAGACGGATTCTTATCCTCTACAACGAATTGATGATCTACTGCATGATGTCAAGCATACTCGGTATATGTCTACAATCGACTTAAAAGCTGGCTATCATCAGGTGAATGTAGTTGCTGCGGACAGAGGCAAAACAACTTTCACCTCTCCTTTCGGGTCGTACTGCTTCATAAGAATGCCGTTTGGACTCAAGAACGCACCTGCGACTTTCCAACGACTTATCGATAAGTTCAGAAATGGTCTGCAAGATGTTTTTATCCTATCTTATCTTGATGATATAATAATTTCATCAGAGACTTTCGAAGAGCATTTGGAAAATTTTGAAGATGTTTCCCAAAGACTTTCTTTATTCAAACTGACTGCTAATCGTGAGAAATGCAACTTCGCATGTTCAAAAGTCAAATACTTGGGACATTTTATTACCCCTGAAGGTCTACGAGTAGAGGTGAAACTATATAAAACTGCCGTAATTCAAAACATACCTGAACCCAGGACTGTAAAACAAGTTCAGTCCCTTCTTCAAACATGCTCCTGGTACAGGAGATTCATTCCGAACTTTTCCGAAGTGGCTAGACCTCTCAGCAACCTCACTAAAAAGTCTTCCTCCTGGTGCTGGACAGAAACAGAACAAGCTTCTTTTAACACATTAAAGACTTTGCTGATGACACTACCTGTTCTCAGGCAGTGCGACCCAAGCAAAACATATGTTTTACGCACTGATGCGAGTGCATACACTCTTGGTGCTGTCCTCCTTCAAGGAAATACCCATGAAGATCAACATACTGTTGGGTATGCAAGCCGACTTTTAACAAGTGCTGAGCGCAACTATTCGACAACAGAATGTGAAGCTCTTGCCGTCGTCTGGTCTTTAGGTAAATTCAGATGTTACATTGAAGGTCAAGAAGTTACAGACCATCAAGCTTTAAAATGGCTTATGTCTCTAAATTCCCCTTCAGGACGACTTGCTTGTTGGACTTTGCTACTCCAAGAGTTCAACCTCCATATTGAGTACGTTCCCGGCAAATGCAATGTAGTTGCTGACATGCTCTCTCGCCCTGTCTGCCACCATGGAGCAGCCCATGCGAAATATGCGCTGTGACTGTTAGCCAACCCACTGTTTTTACGATAGATTTTCCTACTAGGAGTCCTAATGAAATCAGTGAAAGTCAATTACAAGATGAAAACTTAAAGAAAATAATTGAGAGTTTAGAAGTAGTCAACCTAACTGAAGAATACAGAAATTGGACTGAAAGAGGTTTTTTAATGAATCGAGGTGTCCTCTACAAATATGATCAAGATTCTGAATCAGATGAAGCACAACTGGTCATTCCAGAACATGAAAAAGATCAAATTCTCAAATTCCATCACGATGCTCCCACCGCAGGTCACTACGGCGCGGAAGGTACATTTGACAGAGTTTCAAAGAGATACTACTGTAAGGGAATGAGGAAGTACATAACCAATTATGTAAAACATTGCATTTAATGTATGCGATACAAGCCATCTAATAAGAAACCTGTTGGTTTACTCCAAACTCCAGTTCCATCACAAAGGTTTGAGACGTTATCAATAGATTTGCTTGGCCCTCTTCCTGTAAGCCATGGAAAGAAGTGGATCTATATTGCGGAAGATATTACCACTAAATGGGTTGAATTGTTCCCATTGGAAGAAGTAACTGCAAAAGAATGCGCTACTACCCTGGTAGAAAAAGTCTTCATGAGATATAATATTCCTCGAAGAGTTGTAAGTGACAACTGCCCGCAGTTTGTGTCCGCTATTATGCAGCAACTTTGTTATCTATTGGACATTCATCAATCCTTGATCCATGTATACCACCCTAAGGCAAACCCTGTAGAGAGGAAAAAAAAACCGAGATTTAAAATTTCCACTTGCTATTTTTGTAAACAACCGCCATGATACTAGGTCAGAAAAACTTCCTGCTATTCGTTTTGCACTCAACACCTCTAAGTGCAGTTCAACTGGAAGAACTGCTCTTTTCTCAATTTTGGCCAGAACTGCGCTCAATCGATGACATTACCAACGATTTTCGTGGAATTATTGATAATGACAACTTTGTCGTTGAAATGACTTCTTATCTAAAGAAATTGGAAAAAATTACATCTGAAGCCAAGGAGGTCTTGCAAGAACAGCAAGACAAATGTAAGTCGTTTGCGGATCAGAAAAGGAGACCTGCTTCTTCATATACTTCTGGAGATTTAGTCGTGGTTACCAAACCGAATCAAACCAATAAGAATGCCGGTGTTACGTCTAAATTTATGCCTCGCCGTGACGGACCATTTGTCATTGTTGAACGAAAGTCCCCAGTATCATATTCTGTGGCGAACACAGATTCTCTTCAGTTACCAGTAGGAGTATACCACTCCTCAGCATTAACACCCTTTTAAGGAAATGTAATTCCACCTGTAAAAGCTTTGCGTTGAAGAGGAAGACCTGTCAGGGTAATTAAACCCAGCTCTCCCACTCCTGCGAATGCTCAAATACACAAAGGTTCACAGAATGCCTCATCTACTGACCCCTGGTCGGGACGTCTTCGGGGTCAGAGGGGGAGGCTGTAAGGGATGGTTTTAAGAACTAAACCACAAAATCAATAGATGGAACTATCCGCTATAAGACTTTTTTCCCCACCTCTAGTTAGTAGTTTTTTGTGGTATGTGTGTGTATGTATGTTGCGTATTGTGTACGTGTCTTATACGTATCCCTTATAAATATTATTGTGATGTATATCCGCCTGCTGTGAATTGAACCCAATAAAAGAACCATGTTCTTCTGATCTTTATTCAAAAGATTCCACGCACTCATGCTACGCGCTACAATATGAATTACCATAAAAGTTTGAATATGAATCACCGTTCCTCGCAAAAAGAAATGCTTTAGTTAGGATTACTTTTTTGTAAGAGATTATCATTATGATTTTGTGATCAGCGAGATAAGCTGTACGTTCATTTTTTTTTCTAGGTTAAATTTTGAAAGTTATAAAGATTTTTTTCCTTTGTATAAGTCACTTCCGTAATAACCAAAGAGGGCAAGTGCGTTCCGTATAAAATCCGTATTGATATAGGAATTTATAATATCACTCAATTTTTCACTGCTGTTAATTTATAACTCAATTTATTCTGTAACCCGTGGTTTAGTAGCCATGGAAACCGACTATCATGAGTTGAAGGCGTCCGACTGTACTGATTTTCAAAATGCATGGCAGTGATTGAAGTAATAGACAAGAAAAATATTTAATTTTTATTTGAATTTTTTTTTCTAATTACGTGTGACGTAAAAGGATAACATGCATTTCAAATAACTTTTAAGTATTACAAAGTTAACAGAAATAAATTAAAATGTCATTTACTATTAAAGAATGTAAAATCCATTTATAAGTATTATATTTTTCAGCCTGCAACATGTAATGTTAATATTCTGCGATCTTGTGACCTTTTCAGTGTCAAGAATGTGTATAACATTCTGTAGAAGTTCTGAATAGAAATATGCACTAGGATGATTCAAAAAGTATCTGTGTTTGCAGGTAGATGAAGTTGTGAAGGCAAGATGATGTTACTATTTTGTGCTTCCATCCATTAATCAGCACCCCCATCCACTAATCGGCTTTGATATTGAATCAAAATCTTATTGCTGCCGCGTCGTTATTTTGCGTTGATTGGTCGCTGATATGCATTGAAAACTAAGAAACATTCAAAACAATAGGTAAAACTGCTCCAAAGAAAGCGAAGACAGTCTCATTCAGTGGAAAAGCTATGGCTACGATTTTTGAGGAGGGGGGGTAGGACGTCACATTCATGAACTTCAAAAGACGGAGAACCAATCAATGGATAATACCCTATTTCCTATTCCTAATGCAAGTATTTTTTGAACTATCCACCTATGCTGGCTGACCCTCCTATGTGTTATTCATTATGTTTGTAAAATTATCAAAGAAATGATAAAAAAAATGAATGAAAGTTTGGGCTGATTTAAAATAGGAAAATTTGTAAATGTATTAAGCGAAAAAGTAATGATCTTTGAAGTTCTCGAATAATTTAGTGAAGAGGAAGTTTCGAGCAGACAGGTTTTGAAACCTTAGTACGATGCTGCACAATGAAGCAATTCGCTATTAAAAAATCAGTATATCATTACAAATAAAATTAAACCGAAAAAAAAAGAAAAAAAAAACTCTCGCAAAGTTACGTGGTTGCCATTGTAGTTGAATATAAACTGCTGTTTGTAGAAAATGCAACACCATGAAGGAATCATCAGAATCAAATGAAATTCGCAGCAAATGTCAATTATAGGATATTATGCAAATTAATAAAGTTTCAGAGCCATCGCGCGTGCGCGGCGCGCGCAGCGCCCTCTGAATTGATGCTGAAAGCGTATAAATAAAGTGCTGTAGCGGGACGTTGAAAAAAGTCTATGATTATTTGTTAGTGGCAAACGTTTAGTGAGACCTGAGTATGCCTCCACGACGGAAGAATAAGAAATTCAAGCAACTTACGGAGTTTGAATGAGGGAGGATAATCGGCCTTCGAGAAGGAGGATTTTCCTATCGCGCAATAGCAGCTCGTATGCAGCGGAACAGTTCCACAGTGATGCGAGTTTGGAAGCAGTGGACCGACGAGCACCGAACAACTCGAAAAACAGGCACTGGACGACAGAAGGTGACGTCAGAGCGCGATGATCGACACCTGCTCCGCATGGCGGTGAATGATCGCACAGCTTCCTCCAGGCAGCTGGCAGCACGTTGGTCTACTGCTACATGTGTACAATTGTCGGCTTCGTCAATTCGTCGTCGTCTGCTGCGCCGTGGATTGCGTGCAAGGGTGCCTTTATACAGGATTCCCCTCACGGCGAATCATCGACGGCTGCGTCGGCAGTGGGCTCTTGAGCACAGAGACAGGCGAGCTGATTGGCACCAAGTTGTCTTTTCAGATGAATCACGCTTCAATTTGTGGACCCATGATGGCCGTGTTCGTGTTAGACGTTATGCCGGTCAACGCTGCCTTCCTGAGTGTATTATTGAACGACATAGTGGTCGAACACCCGGAGTTATGGTCTGGGGTGCGATTTCGTATCATGGACGATCCAATTTGATACGAATTGAGGGTAATCTCAATAGCAACAGGTACGTCCGTGAAGTGCTACAGCCCGAAGTCGTTCCTTTCCTTCAAGGCATCCCTGGAGCTATCTTTCAGCAGGATAATGCACGCCCACATGTTGCGCGGACTGTTCGAGACTTCTGTTCAGCACAACGCATGCAACTTCTTCCTTGGCCTGCTTATTCACCGGATATGTCGCCTATTGAGCACGTGTGGGATATGGTTGGTCGGCGTCTCGCTCGTGATCCGCGTCCTGCAGTTTCCAAAGACGAACTTTGGTTGCGCATACAAGCGATATGGAATTCTCTTCCTCAAGCAGATATTCAACATCTGTTTGACTCCATGCCACGTCGTATAGCAGCACTTATTGCAGCGCATGGTGGCTGCACCAAATACTGATTTCGGACGCTTAATTTGTTTCTTTTGTTTTGAAAATTTCATCATTTATTTGTATCAGTACAAGTCGTTTCTGCATTAAATTTCATTTGATTCTGATGATTCTTTCATGGTGTTGCATTTTCTACAAACAGCAGTATAGAAAGAAATCCAAATCAAATGGCAATTAGTTTTAGTTTAGTTTTTATTAACGTCGCACTAGAAGCAACACGAGGGCTATTGGCGACGGACCTCGTAATTTTGAACCACGGTCAAGTGACGAGGACGACACCTGAGCTGGCACCCCCCTCTCCTAACATCCACACCACGCCAACGGGAGGACTTTGGACCCCGAACAGATTTAACGTGCATCAGTCCCGGCTACACGGCGGGTCTTTGGCGGCCAAGGATAGAACCCGCGACTGAACGAAAACCGCCGGTCGCTAAATCAAATGGCAAAGCGAATGGCGAATGAATGTTTTGCAATATTCAAACGAAGTCAACAGTGAACTCACCACTGCAGTGATAAAATTGGCTGGTTTGTATTAAAGAGACTAACGGTTTTTTTTTTTTTTTTTTTTGTTTTTTTTTCCAGTAGAGAGAGAAGAGAGTCTCGACGCGCAGACGAGCAGTCGGTAGACCTAAAGACAATGTAAATTTGTGTTGCAATCCTTCTGTGTATTTTATTTTTATTGTGCTGTGGTGTTTTATGTAAAAAAAAAAGTAAATAAATGACATGTTTGGTCACCGCTAGTTATCCTTAAAACAAATAACTCGTCTGTGATGTATTTCTTTCCAGGATAACTAGAATTGACCAAACATATCATTTATTCACTTTTTTTACACAAAAGACCACGTCACATTAAATACAAAATAAAAAGAAGGATCGCAAAAAAAATTAACTTTGTCTTCAAATTTACAGACCACTCGTCTGCGCGTCGAGACTCTCTTCTCTCTCTTCAGGAAATAAAAAGGGAACCCGGCTGGTGTCTCGAATGCAAACCAGCCAATTTTTGGCGATTTACCACTTTAGTGGCGAGTTCACTGTTGACTTTGGAACAAAATCTTCTGTTCCTTACTGCCGAATCTAGTTATATAACTCTTAGAAAAGAAATTAAAATACCATTCAGAGTTCATTTCCTTCTGCTTGGTGAAGCTGTCGTGGGAGTTAATAAAACGCGAATTCACCGGTACCTTTGAATAGGAGAAAACTTTCTCAAGAAAGAAACGGAATCTTGTTCGAAGAGTAGTCTTATGACTCAATCTTCGAGGAATAAAACCGTACCCTACCAGGGTAACAAAATTAAATTCTTCGTCGTGAATTCTGTTATTCACTTTTCCCTCTGTAGTGAAAAGTTTTACGATTGTAATGAATTCAGTTGATCGTAGATGTGTTTTCTGTGAAAAGAAAAAACGAACGTAAAAACGTTTTTGGAAGAATTTCTCGACTAATAGTTTGCCTTAGATTTCTAGTTACCTTATTGTGTGTGAATACGTTTATGAATTCGAACTCTGTAAGACTTCAATATTTTCAAGATGTTATTATAAAAAAGGGGATTTTAAGTGTAAGGCAGAAATATGGTTCGCGAGTTTAGTTGTTGAAAAAGGTTCGTGTGAGAAGCTTTTATAGAATGAAAAGTCTTCGATTTCTTATTATTTTGTGTTTATATATGTAAAGAAATAGGATTTCAAGATATTTTGAAGCATATACATTAAAAAATGTTTTAGTAAGTTGAAAAAATGTAATAGACGAATGTTTGAATGTACCTCAGAAAATGAATTTGTGAAGTTTTCGAAGCGAAAGTTTTCTCTTAGGCGTTTCAATGTTGAAGAAACTTCTAAACTATAGGTTTTTTAAAATAAAATATTTGCGTATAAAGAATACTGCAGTCTAACAATAGTTTGGTTTTTTATTAAAAAATTCAAGTTCATCTGATTTTCTTATTGAAATGTAAGAAGGTGATTCTTTCGAAATTTTGTTGTATTAGATATATCAAAATATTTCGGTTATTTTCCTTAAATATTTAAAATCTTAAATATTCCCTCTTACAAATATATCATGAAACGAAAGAACACGAAAGAAAGAAAAAAAAAAGGGGGGGGATGCAATTTAAAGTTAAGTGAAGTAACTTCGTGAAATTGCGAAGTTAAATATTATTGTTTGTCCGATTGATTCTATTTTTAAGTGGCAACAGTTGTCTAATTACCAAGGTCTTAAACTCACTATTAGTGTTGTTTCTGTCGCGTTGTGGGTGCGAGTGATTGATAAAGACCCGTCTTGTAGAGAGGCTGATGCATGTTAAATCTGTCGAGGTCCTTCTAGAGGCGTGGTGTGGAAGTCTGGGAAGGGAGGTACCAGCCCAGGTGTCGTCCTTGTCACTTTAACGAAGCTTAAAATTACGAGATCTATCGCCAATAGTCCTCAAGTTGCTTTCAAGTGCAACGATGATGCACAATCGATCTCTATTTGAAGTGCATACACATTTATTTCCAGAATTTTATTTATGCAGCTATACTAAGAACTGAAGTGAACTGCATCTTCTAAAATTATTATATCTATATGTTGGGATTAAAGGCATTGTCCGTTTTTTTAAATAATTATAAGCAAATTTTTAAACAATAATCAGTACCTCAAAGTATAAAATGTAAAATGAACTGAAAAAAATTGAGGAATATTCATTAACAAGAGTAAGCTATTAATAAAAGATCGTTAAAAGATCTTTTAGCTACTCTCCAACAAAATCTCAAAAATGGACGTAGTTCTCTTTGCTTGCAATGTACATAGTGTTGCTCTCAGATGGAAGGAGAAGCTGGGAAAGAGATTATTGGAAAAGGTGCTAAACCGGGCTTCAGAAAATGTGATTGCAAATCTAAACAAGCCGCAAATAGGTGTGCCTTTTGCAAAAATCAATTACTCTGCAATTTTAAGTGCCATTAATCTTTAGACTGCTCTATTACTTAAACTTATTTTTATCACAATTCATATTTACTTTAAATGAGAAATGCTCTTAAATCATTTTATAGATTTTTTAGTATTTTGCATTGTCCATTGATTTTTTCTGTCAACTGGGTCCTACCGATATCGGAAAAAGATAATATTAGTTTCTACTCTCAATAATAAATGTTTCTAATACAATCTGATGATTATTATTTGAAGAGGCCCGTAACTGTATGAGATATAAGATATGGCGAGTTTTTCAAATAGTTGTACCTAGAATTACTGAGTTGTTTGTTTGAGTACTAAGTTAAGAATGCAAAACGTTCCCTTAGTTCAATCATAGATCTTAATTTCACTTTAATGAGTGCTCAGTAAGCAATATGCACATTATCTAGGCTCTGTGAGAAATGATACAATTTTCTTCTCTGGCAGCTTAAGGAATCTGCCTGGCTTTAAGCCTGGTATCCGCCTGGTAAAACTTAAAAACTAATGCGTGTCGTAACTGGATACCAGGCAAAGCATATACAATAATTGTTCAGGGATAAACCATTTTCCGAAATTTGATGGATCAACATCGTTAATCCGTACAGTAACTGATTTCCGTACTTTAGAGGTAAAACTTTCAAATCTTGCTTCGGTGATAAATATGGAAAAGAAATATTTATTTCTTCATCAAATAGAATGAATTGATAACTGTTAGGCTTTATATTCCTTAACGATAATTTGTACTTTACAATGAGATTACAATTTTATGAATTTTGCTGTAACAACTTTCATGATTTTAAACAAAACTCTACAGATAATTTCTTTTACATTCTCAAAGAAATGGGGAATTCTATAGCGATTATAAATTCTTCAATCTCACCTACACAAAATCTTTTTACCAAGATATTTTAAATGTCCAGCCTTTGTGTATAAACAAATTTAAAAATACCCAATACTAATTACTATTTAAATTAAAATGAGATTTTATGCTTGCTTCTAAATGTTACCGACCTTCTCACACGCATTTGTGAAAACATAAAAGCCTAATCCCGATTTTAAATTTTTCTTACTCTAAACAGCTTAGAAGTATTTACGCACGAAAAAATTTCTCAGCTATGTTTTTTGAGAATTTATTTTTTATGAACTTAATCCTCAACCGTATTAACGTAGTACATCCCTGCTTTTATTGCTGTAAAAATGCCATGCGAATGCTTTACATCTAGAATTTATTTTTATTCCAATGAGAGTCGCAAAAATAGTTACGCTTCTTCAAAAGCTTTCGTAAATCGCAGGAAGAGGATTATGTAACATTCGTGATGGAAATTTTAACTCTTAACAATTCATGAAAGTTAAAAATCCACTATCTGCATGGTTTCCTGTTCTTTTCATTTATTTAAGTCATTGTTTAATATAAAAATTGGTTCATTCAAAACACTTTAGAAGGCTGCTTTCATTTAATACTTAAGGAATAAACGCCAATTCCCGCAGTTTGGATTTTATTTCGAGGATTTACAATTCCTAGGTATTTCCTATGGGTTTTACTGTCTTTGGTAAAAACGGTGACACACCTTGAGATATCCAAGCGATCTTTCCTTAATTCCCACTCATTCCTACCCATTATGTTCAGATTATAAACTGCTGTTTGTAGAAAATGCAACACCATGAAGGAATCATCAGAATCAAATGAAATTCGCAGCAAATGTCAATTATAGGATATGCAAATTAATAAAGTTTCAGAGCCATCCTTTGCGCGTACGCAGCACATACAACTCTCTGGGTGATGCTGAAGCTATTATAAATAAAGTGCTGTGGCAAGGACGTTGAAAAAGTCTATGATTATTTGTTGGCAAACGTTGGTGAGACCTACAGGTATACCTCCACGACAGGAAGAATAAAATTCAAGCAACTTGGAGTTTGAATGAGGAGGGGATAATCAGCCTTCGAAGGAGGATTTTCCTATCCTTTAATAGCAGCTCGTATGCAGCAGGTGGAGTTCCACAGTGATGCCTTTGGAAACAGCAGTGGACCGACGAGCGCGAACAACTCGAAAACGAAAGGCACTGGACGACGAAGGTGACATCCAGGCGATGATCGACACCTGCTCCGCATGGCAGTGAATGATCGCACAGCTTCCTCCAGGCAGCTGGCAGCACGTTGGTCTACTGCTACATGTGTGGTGTCGGCTTCGTCAATTCATCTGCTGCGCCGTGGTTGCGTGCAAGGTGCCTTTATACAGGATTCCCCTCGGCAGATCATCCCGACAGCTCTGCGTCGGCAGTGGGCTCTTGAGCACAGAGACAGGCGAGCTGATTGGCACAGAGTTGTCTTTTCAGATGAATCTGAGCAATACGTAACTTCA
>BMAW01010986.1:131144-180449 GCA_019974015.1 Nephila pilipes | reverse complement strand
TATATATATATATATATATATATATATATATATATATAGTACTTTGTCACCGATGCTGCCTATATATATATATATATTCAATATATATATATATATATATCTGTGTGTGTGTGATTGTCTTATGGTTTCAATACTCGTACTACTAAAGCTGGTAAAATATTTTACTAAAAACTATCGATGGCTTTGATAAGACAGTTATTATTAAAAATAGTTATTAAATTATTAATTATGTTATTGTTAGAGATTCACTCAATTTTAATTTTGATTTTAAAGATATATTTGATTGAATAGACATAGAGGATTTAATTAATGTTCTTGCTAGTTTCAAAAAAATCAAAAAAATAATAGTTATACATCTTATGAGAAATTTAAAATTCTAATTAATCTTGTTTTAAAAGAAAATTATATTTTTACAATAATATAAATATATAAAAATTAAAAGAAAACCACAGAGGGGTTCAGTTAGTAATAGTCTTGCCAATATTTACTTAAATTTTTACAAACCATTTTTTTAGTTACATATAACTATAAATTCCACTTTGTTTAGTTATAAAGTTAGTTACCCTATAATTTAACCCAGATTTTAAAACGTACTTATTTTATTTTCCTATTTAAATTTAATTCAAACTAATAAAAATTCTTATGTGGCAGATTATTTAAATATTAACTTAAAAACTGTAGATAATAGGATTGTTAGTAGTATTTTTGACAAGAGAGGAAATTATTTTTTTCCAATTAATAAAGCTACTTTCTTTGATAGATATTTAAATATAAATATCTGAAGAAATATTTTACCTAATTATATGCTTCGTAATATTTAATTAGCTAATACGCCAAAATAATTTAAATAAACTCTTTCAAACTTGTTTAAGAACTGATTACACAAATAATTTATAAAAACTACTTTAAAATGTAAACATTATAAAATCGGTAAAAGTTTAAAATTATAATGTAGAATAATTTTGTTTATTTAATTTATGTATTTAATAACTTTTTTTGGTCATTTTTATATTAAATCTTTTAAAATAATCTTCGTTAAAATCTTCTTCTATCTTTAGTTACTATGTCTTATAACTACTTAAATTTTGACTTTGATTCTTTCTGTACTCTATTGTGTATTAAAGTTTATTTGTAATTTTGTTATATATATATATATATGTTCGGATTTATCCTTTTTTGAAAATCAAACGGAGAGTATTTAAAAAATAAACATCAAATCACACTAATCAAGTTAGAAACTAATTTTTCAATAAAGTAATAACTAGAATTATAATATATTTTAATTTTTAAAGTATGAAGATGTAATTCAGTTTTAATTGAAATGGGAGAAATTGTTCAATGATTCTGAATTTGGGGTAATTATTTGAAGTGCTCCTAGAAAAAACAAACTTAGGAGAGATAACTTTTCAGTATTTTTCTACCTTTATTTTGTCTGTAAACATCTTATTTCATTTTACTCCTTCACTTAAGTTATACAATATTACTTCTACAAAAGAACTTATTTTAATTAGTTGTGAGCGTTTTTTAAATTAATTGTGTCATTACCAATCGCATTGTTGTAAATCGCAAGGAATTCATTTTCTTTTCTAAGGAAAGTTAATTGGATAGAATCTTAAGCACAAAAAATAGGGAGTTAATCTGTTTCAACGATGCTTTATGAGAATGTAGGGTAAAGCTCCGTGTGTATGTGTGTGTGTACAGGATATAATATTCAATATGAAAGTGAGGAAAAACTTATCAGAAATACCGTACTAGAACATATTTTAAAATTACAAAGAAGCTTCAATGCTGATAAGCTGGTGAAATATGTATATTGTAACCTCAAATATAAATAAAATAAAATTATGCATTCTTGTTTGATCCCTGGTAAGAAGAATTTTTAATGAAAGGTAAATTTTGATTTTTTAAAATATTTTGAAAGTATTTCTCATTATTAAACATGGTTCAAATATTCTAAATGAAATATTGTATAAAAAGCAATTGCATTTACTTTAACATCTTACTGAACGTCGTTAGTTAATGAAGAAATAGTTTCTGGTAGGATATTGTATGCCTTTATATTGACATACTTATAATCCCTTAATCGTGGTTCGGATCATAAGTAAAGCTTTAGGTTGACCTTCATCTTAGCTCACGGATGTTTGAGATTCCATACGATAAGCCTTGCAAATATGTCAAAGTGCCAACTAAGTCACATGCTGTCAATAAAAGAGCCCCGAAAGGTAAAACCTAACCCTCGGTGTGAACTTTGCAAGCAAAAAAAAAAAAAAAAAAGAAAATTAAGTTATGTGGTTAACTTTTATCCTACAAATATTGTACGCCAGAAAAATTACATTCTGTAACATGGAGGAAATCGATTGGAAGATCTTTTGGTAGACTGAAAGTATTACTCAAGAGGTATATAATACATATTGTTGGAAAATAAGCAGGTTGAAATAAATTTTAAACATCTTTTTTTTTTTAATTTAGAGATTTATTCCCCAATATATGATTTTTTAAAAGGCAATATTGAAATTTAGAGGGCTTTTAAAAATAAGATGAGTTAAAAAAAAAGTAGAATATAAAAACGTTTAAAAGCAACGTGACAAAAAATGAACAACTGTTGAAATTTTTTTAATAAAATGAAGTAGGGTTCTTAATACACAAAAGGAGGGCTCTTAACAATCTTAAGACAGGTTATAAATCACGAGAAACTTTGATTTTTTATTCATATTTCGAAAAGTTTGAATGACAGCCTGAACGGATTAAAATTATTTTTAAATTTTAGAATTAAATTTTACCACTACATTTATTGATGGACAATTTAATCCATCAATAATTTGAAATCGTGTCTTTAAAACAACTCATGGTTGAAAAACTTTTCAGAAGGGAAAATATCAACAATAATTTTTTTAAAAAAGAAATATTAAAGTTTTTTTTTATTAGAATTTATATATATATTAAGGGATCACACATTTTTAAAAAAATATACAGTCTCCAATTCAACCTTATTTTCCTATTTCTTTATAAAAATTTAATTTTTGAGTAAATTTCAAAATATGAATAGTTTTAGTGTTTTGTTTAATACAAACAAACTTGTTTTCAATAACACATGCATGCTTTGCAATTCTACTTGCAATTTCGAATACTGTAACCCTCAACAAACGTAACTGCACCCGAACTCGTAAAACTGACCGAAAAGATAAAGCACAAAAATATTTCTAGAACATATGATGACAAATAAACACGCTACTCCCATAAACGATACATATAAGATAATAGATATAAAAACGGAACCCCAATATTGCTATTTTTCAATCTTATTTTGTGCAAAACTAATGAAACTATAGTAACAGCTCATCTCTGAAATTGTTACGAAATATTCGACCTTCTCATGCAATATTTGTGAGGAGATTTATTGTTTATTAACGTCTCTCTGGGAAGCAACATGAGAACTTTTGATGACTCACCTCTTAATTTTGAGCGTCTGTCAAGTGAGGAGGAAGACACAAGGTAGCACCTCACTCTCTTGATTTTAACACCTTGCCCATGGGAGGACTTGGGACCTCGACCAGTTTTACCGTGCATCACCTTCGTTATATAGTGAGTACTTAGCAGCCGCAAGACTTGAACCCATGACTCGATAGTCGCTAGTTCACAACTATGACCACTATACTACTATGGCCACAATGCAATGGTGAAAAAGCGGGAAATACACTTAAAACCTTCATCCAATCAACACATAAAAATAATTCATGACTAACTCGAAAAAAAAGCCAATGAGGGGTGTTTGGAAGCACTCTTAAGTATTCTAATGATGAATAAATACTCCTCTCTGTCTCCCTCTCTTACGTAATGCTGTTTATTTATATTAAACAGGTTAAGCAAGAAGGATTCAATGGACTCAAAAGTTAGATGATAAGCATTATGTTTTAGCGTATTATACTTAAGTGTAATATATCTTGCGTTATTAGCTACTCATTTCACAGAAAAATATATGAGAATTATTTAAGAAATTACAGAATGTTTGTGCAACATTTTAAATTTAATTTTCTAAACATAATTTTTTAAACATAATTTTTAATAGCTTTCGCTATTCTCTTAATTTTCATATATATATGTTTCTTTAAAGTAGTTTTATGTGTAATAATCGTAACTCTTTAAGAAAATAAAATATCTCGTTTATTTCATTCTTATTTTATAATTTTAATTAGTGATACTTTACTCATATTGTAACCAGCATACGTATAAAGAATAATACATAACATTAGACATGTTTTTATTTGCCTATTAAAAAGCATAAAGAATTCCTTAACTAATAGGAATTCAATTTTGGATTATACAAAACGTATTACATTGCAACATTCTTCTAAATCCTTTGATTTCGTGTTTATTTATCATTTGTTTTATATTTCTCAATTGAACCAAAGTATTTGTAACTAGTTGAGTCTATCAAGTCTATTTTTGAATAATTTCGTTTTGAACTGACTACAAAATGAATTAAAATCTTGTAAAATATATATTAGTGTACTCAGTATTAGAGTAATCTAGTTATTCACAAAATAGTATAATATTTAAAAGGTAAAAATAAATGTAAGTGATTTATTTTCTTTTAAATATGATATGTTATGCTTTTTTCCATTTTTAACCCTTTACATGTATTCCTACTAAATAATTTGAGTCATTAATTACCTTCTTCGTGTGCTGTAAGGCACATATATACATTTTCAACAGTTATTAACAGTTATATATTTTCTACAGTTGCGGCACAAGAAATGGCGTGGTCGAAAATGAACGCATTTTTAATTTGGTCAGACAAGCAAGCAATCTACTCTAATAATTAAACAAGGGTCGAAAACACTGACATTAAAAATCACACCGAAATGCTATTAGGCTGAACCTAATTACCCCAGCTGTAGAAGTTCCATCTCTTTAATGTACTAAACTTCAAAATAACATAATGTAGTAGCGCCATTTAGTATCTGAAAATCGAAACATGTCACACATAAGGTTTCAACACTGTACATGGAGTCTGCGGAGTTTGTGCAATTTCAAATAGGAAAATTGCGCTCTAAATCACGAGTAGAACCTGAATTCCGTGTTCGAAGTCGCGAATGTAGGAAGCGAGAAAGTTTCACGTAGGAGAAACTCTGATGAAGATAATGCGAAAAACATGTTGGGGGAACTTTTTAGCGGTTTGCCATTGACTATTTTTAACGTAAAATCCCCAATGCCCAACGGTAAAAACAGGGGGAAATTTCCTGTTTTTACTATTCAAAATTCGAATATGAAACCAATTAATAATGTAAAATTACATTTATATTTTAGAAATTTAATTTAATATCATAAAAATGATTAGTAAGTAAGTATGGATTGATTTTATTAATGTTGCACTAGAAGCAACACTAAGGCTATTGGAAACGAATCAAATAATTTTGAACCTCTGTCAAGTGACGAGGACAATACCTGAAGTAGCACCTCCCTCTCCAAACTTCTACACCACACCTTAGTAATTAAATAAAACAAAAGGCAAGAAAACGACTATGATTATTTTTTTACAATTCAAATATGTGTCAGTAAATTAATTTATTATGTTCAAGAAAAGAAGAAAATTTCCAGAATATGAATAATTTAGAAGGAAACCAAAAAATTACTAATTTAGAGTTCATAATAAATGAATAAACATTTATTTTCAAACTTTTTAAATTCATTTAAACTAAATTTTCTTGGATATCCATGAATAAAATAAATTTTAATTATAAGATAATTTCTTTTTTGATTTCCTTTCTATGATTTTAGTGTCTCAGAATTATAAGAATTCTTAGTAATTTCATGCTGCAAAAATGCAACTCTATTTATTCATTTTAATTTTACTCTATTAGAAATATCAATCTGAATTTGAGTAAAAATGGGTATTGTAATATGTGTGTGTTTAATAAAATACTTCATATGTTAGAAAAAAATGTAGAAATTTTTAGTTTATTAACTGGAATAGTACCTTACATTTATCAGTTATTGACTCAAGTGGAATAATCTACCATGAAAAAATTCAGCCTACATTCATCGAGATGACAAAAAGAAGTCAAAAGATGATTCAGAAAACATGCACTTCATTAAGAAAAATGTTTATGCATGCATCGCTCAAAATTAAATTTTTTCAAGAAACAAATTTCGTGATCAGATTTACGAAAAATGACAACTGCCACTCAAATTTTTAATTTTGATACATCATTGATTTCACTCTGATTTAGTTCTAGTCAAACAAAACCTTTTTTTTTAAATCGTTGCATAAATTTTAATAATTTCAAGTTTGTTCACAGACTTAAAATTGCACTCTATTTGAAAAAAAATTATTAAGGGGAAGTATTTTTATTCTTTTAAAAATATTATTTTGTAGTATTTTTTGCTTTTGAATCTTTGTGTCTACAACATTAAATGGAGAATTGATTGAAGTATTATTAATCAATGAAATAGTTCAACAAATAATAAAATTTCTAATACTCTTTTTTAATTGTTCATAAATGTATAGTAACCATGGAAAAATGTTATGTAATCGTAATTAATATGCATCTACTTTTCATCCTCATTAAAGTCGTTTTTAAATTTAGCGTTACCTTTAGAATTTATATTCATAGAAGTTATTTTATTTTTAGAAAGAGCTGGATAGTTGCAAAAAGTTAAATTTAAAAAATTAATTTTTGAGTTTGCCTCTAAAATGTTCGAATGCTTTTTGCAATCAACTCATATTACATGTATATTTTTCACTCTTTCTCTTTCTCTCTCATTACAATCATTATACACAAAAGAAATTATTTAATTAAAATTTGCTTAAGAGAATGAGAAGTTCAAATACGAAAATTAAAAATTAAATTCACAAGTTTAACATTTGAATTAAGTTTTAAATTAAGTTGTTTTTTTAACAAAATCAAACTGAAATATTATGATTAAATCAATTACAAACCAAATTATATTTAGAATATTTTTACACATTAAAAACAATTGATAAGTTCTTAAAAAATTATATAATATCAGTTATTATCAATATCGATAATACAAGTAATTTTTTCTTATATATTTGGGTTTTTTTGGTTTTCGTTGCCTGAATAAATATATGTTTTTATATAATAAGAAAAAGGCAACTATAAAATAATTTGTTTCTCAAGAATGTTATATTTCATTCTTTCATATTTTAGTTTGAATTATTTCTAAGAAAGACGATATTTTTTTCACTTTTTAAAGAAAAAATACTGGAATGTAAGGCACCTCGTTTAAGAATAAATGCATTAATGCAACAAGAGCAAATTTCGCCTTTTCTAGACCTTGATAACTTATACTTCAACTACAGCAGCTTTTTTTAAAGTCACTAACGTTGGTTGAATAAGGAATACTAACCAAATTCACGTTCACCACTTCTACGCCAGACATATAAATGGCCATTCTGTATGCCTAAGGCAGAATCTATTCTCGATGGTCGAACATTTTTTCAATGGTCGTTTAACGGCCAGAAAAAGAGTAGTAAGTATTGAATTGGGTGCTATACATGTAGCGTTGGCATAACTGCTTAAACCAGATTTTCGTATATAACATTTCAAGACACGGTACGATCAAATTTGATCGCTATCCCTAACAGACTAGCAAATGCTACACTCTTCACCGATACTACTAAAAACTGAGTTCTGATACTATTGCATTAGATGTTATAAATCTTAATTCATCAAAGGGGAATTATTGTGCTGATTGATTGATTGGTTTTATTAATGTGGTACTAGAAGCAACACGAGGGCTATTGGCAACGGATCTCGAATTTTTGAACCTCGGTTAAGTGACGAGGACGACACCTGAGCTGGTATCTCCCTCTCCTGAATTCCATAACACACCAACGCATTACAATGCATACGACTAGGTTTATACATACATGTAATTTTCTATATGCACGACCCATTTTTGTTTCGGATTCCTTTATACGATTTACTGCCATTCAAATGTATATCAGAGGAAATAAAAAAATATATGCTCAATTAAAATATCCTACAACAACTATTGTTAAATAGTATATTCATACCTACGACGAAAGCAATTACACTTATCAAAATAAACATTTTACATCTATAAACATAAAAGTCAATTAAAGGGATAAATGCGTTGCAACTCAAACAAACATATTAATAAATATTCCTAGTTTTTCTACTAAATTTTATACGAAAAACACTTAAAAGTTCAAAAAATTAAGCTACGTAAAGAGTATTGTGAAATATTTTTAAAGCATTGAAATGGAATTATTGATACTTAAATTAGGTATGAAAATGCTTTCTCTTTCTGTAGTGGAAATTAACAATATAACACATAAACCGGTTTAGAGATATCAGAGTTGGAAAATACCAATGAGTTATTCACCATATATATTTTTCTCCATTCATATTCGTATAATTCTAATAAACGTTTAGTAATTTTAATAAAGTAATTGTCTTCATTAACACAATTGTTACAGTTATTATTACAATTGTTTTCACGACATAGGAACTATATTTTTCCATGAGGAAGTGTGATCAGTCTACGGAAAATATTGTTTTTATATATACTTATTTTACGTATTAACTATGTCTAAAAGTTAACAGAGCTAGGACCTCTTCCACAAAGAGAAAATAGTTTATTTTATGCCAAGTTTAAATAATCGTAACATTTTCTAACTATAGACAATTGACATTACATTTTAACATTGAGATATCTGCATACTTATGTGTATGTTTATCTAAAGAAAATTAACATTTATATGCATCAATAAGCATGTCTAGGCAATTAATAATCGATAGTTGTATATACATTTGTATGTCATTAACTTATCATTAAGTATATCTTTCATAAAATACATTGCATTTATAATTTTAAAAATTTGCAGAATATTTATAAATATATTTTTCTAGACACTGAACATAATTATAATTTCAAAATGTGAATTTAATAAAGTTTTTAGAAAATTAAATTTTGTAGATCAAATTTCCCTTAATTTTAATACAAATACTATGCTGTACCCTAATTTGTAATATATTATTAGAAACAAATTATACTCACTTTTTAGAAAATAATCTCCTTTTATAACGTGAAAAATATGAACACTATTGATAAAATAGATCTCGAGGATAGTGTACCTGACTCCAAAAAACGTTATTTTGAGAAAAGCCCAAATGCACATATTTTTCTCTGTGGAATACAACGTTTCTTCTCAATTTTAAAATTCAATTTCCTAGTGTTCTGTTTATGAAAATCTCATAAATAATGCATCTATTGGAATCGGTGAAAAGTTCTTATTTTTTTTAACAACGAAATGAAAATAATGCAAAATTTGAAGCATTTTAATGTTTTCAGTTACTTTAAAGGAATATTTGTTCAAAGAGTGGAATTAGATCATTATTTTCATATTTTCTGTTGCATTTCAAAAAGAGAAAAAGTAATTTAACATATTGGCAATATAGAAAACATCCACTTATAACTGGTAATTGATATTCATTATTATATATTTACTGATTTTCCGTAAATAATTTTAATTGTTGCATATTCAACGATTTCTGTTGATTAAACTTCATTTGCATATATTCTTAGATAATTAATATTCTTTATTTCTTAATTAATTAATATTCTTTACTAAATATTCATTGAGTTCTAATTCTCTTTTTTTTATTATGAAAAGTATTTTTATGCCCTTATTATTCACACACTTGCAATTTCAAAGTAAATATAATTTAAATAAGCTCATATATGTGTTAGTTACATTTATCCTATTTGATAAAAAATATTTTTCTAGCACTTGAAATTTTCATTAATGGCTCTGCATTACATTCCGAATTTTAATTTTATATAAAGATCAAATATATAGCTATTTTAAACTTATTTATCTCTCTCTCTTTCTCTCCCTCAAAATAAATTAATTTCAATCCAGCTTAACTCTGCAATAAAATTTATATTTTATCTATGCATTAATCTTGATGCTAACTCTTAGGCATGTTTTTTAGTTGTAAACAAATGTTAAAGTAATTTATATATCTTAATTTTGTTAATTCTTAAAAATAAAAATGCTAATGAATACCTGAATTTTAACAAACATTTTAATCTTAAAAAAGAAGTATTCTAATCCAGAGTACCATCATTCAAGAAAACAAATTTAATGTTTTAAGGTTTCAAAATTGGCTTTTGTGGGTCTAAATCTCACAATAATATATTATTATAATATTTAAGTATATATTTAAAACTAGAACTTCTTTTCATAAATGTTAAATTAACCAAGGAAACTAAAGAGAGAAATTTAGAATTGTTACGCTTCTTGAATTTTAAAAGTAACGCTCTTGGAAACAAAACACACGCACACAAAAAACAAAAATACAGTATTGTGATCTATTGAACGCTCTGAAAAAGTTTCAAGTAAATCAGCCCCTTTATTTTTAAGAAATATTCTTCAACAATTTGTTTGGTTTTTAAACTTTTGTAGGAAACTGCACTTAAAAAGTGACATATCAACAGCTTTTGAACTTCCATACACACAAATTACATTTTATAATTTTATATTATAACCTTCATTCCTTTCCACAGACATTTAAATATTTTTTCTCTTAAATATAAATGTTTCAAGGGCAGGAAAAAAAACCCTTGAATGCGAATTTCCCTATTTTTCAACAGATTATAATTGCATTGTTATTAAAGATAGAAAATATCGTTTTGCACAAAAACATGTAACATCATCTATTTGAGCATCTAGAAAAATGAATAGGTTCCTCGAAAAATAAATGTGCATTTCCTGTAAACAACCATCATGTAACGTAGAACTTAGCCTTAGCGATCATTTGATATATATTTTCGATTATTTTTGCATAGAATTATTTCAATCTTAATATTTTTTCCCGATGGTTTCTCAAATTAAATAATAAAAAAAATGTCATGATTTAGCAATCTCTTTTTTCTACGAATTTTAAGTTTCAAATTTCTCAAAACAAAAATATGTTCTTCCAACTTGAAATTCTGTTAAAGAATTACTGTAAAAATGAACAACATACTTCCAATCTCAATATATCAGTCCCATTTGTTAACATGGGAAAACATTTTATAAAATTCTTTAAATGCTAAATAAATTTATTGCTAGTACATGGTGAATCTTTTAAATCTTTTATATTCTCTCTTCTGAGACCAATTATTTTCAAATTTATTCAGTAAAGTCTATCCTGTTACGGAAGCTTTTTTCTCATTGAATAAAAGAGTAAATCGGCTATTTTTGCCTATATTTTTAAATGTATGAGTTGCGTTACGTATCAGATTTATTTTATTAATAAAAATATCAAAAACGAAAATGCAGCTTTTTCGTCGATCGTTTCCATTTCACTGAGATTTTAATTTAAATTTTTAAGACAGAAATTTGCTCATTAAAATATAATTTATTAGAAGTAACAAGAAAATTAATTGAATAATATAATCACAATTAAACATATTTGTGGATGTAAAAATATATTTAATTTGTGTTGTTATTTTATAAAAAGACTACACATTTTATAATAAACTCGTTATGTTATATCTCTTTCATTATTCAGCATTACATGTTTTCACTGCTTCTCGAATGATATAGTAATAAATTATGAATTTAAGTACATATATTGATAGCTCACAAATAATATTTAAAATATTACATTCAAATTCAAAAATAATTTATCGAGACAGAAATGACTATATGTTGATATTTTAATCAATTTGTAACAATAAGCTTAGTTACTCTATTTGAATTATTTATCCTAATTTTGAGCAACATTTTCTTGAAATGTATTATTTTCATTCTTTTTAGTTACATTCTATTATTTTTACTAATATCTATAACTTTTAAATTATTTTTCGCTGATCACTATTTTCTGTTAAAACTCAAAGTATACCACTAGAGTTTTGAACTCGATATGTAGACTATACTTAGCATAATTAATTTTCAACTGTCCTTTATTATTATATCACTTTCTTGGTTTTAACATTAATTCTCGATAGAAAAAGAGCTTTATAAGATTCTATTTAGAGGTATAATAGAATATCAAGAACGTTATGGGTGAAGGTTGTTTGTTATCTAGTGAAGAGGACTAACCTTTCTCTCCTAACTTCTGTAACGTACCAAATAAGGAGTTTATGATTTAGCTTCATTTAAAGAGTATCAACCTCCTTTATTCAACCTGACGAGTATTTATTGATATCAAGATTCAAATTATCTATTCGACTTGAACATCAGCTGCCCAAAATTTGGAACATAACTAATTGGTAATCAGAAATAAATATTGAAATCAATGTAACCAATGAGGAGACAATTTACTGGAATTTTACCTAGTGGTGTATTGAAAGTGTTCATGTAGTTTTAGTATTCGTAATTCAAGCTCAAATATTGAGAGTTTGAATTATTTAACTTCATTAACTTACAATTCTTAAGGTCAAAAACATTTTTTTTCTTTTATTTCCCCATTCTTCTCCGTTTTACAATAATCCTTAATCAATTAATGAAACTGAAATTTTAGAAAGACATTGGGAAGAATAAACGCGATTGATTTTGTGTATAAATACTGTAAACGCCTGAAAATATTTTGGATAATTTTAACTGAGGTATATTTCAATCAAGGCTGAAGTATTTTCATGAATTAGAATGCATTTTTTCCTTTTCACGATCTTTTCAAAATTGTAGTCATGTTCATTGTATAAAGTTAAGGAAATATCTTACTTCTAAGATGTAATATATATAAGAAATGTACTGACTCAAGAATAAGTTCCGTAACAAGACTTTTTCTTGAACCGAAATAAATCAGGCGTAATCAACAACAAATGTGTTTTTTGATTTTCCAGAATTCTTATGTATAAATAATGGCTTATGTTACATAATACGATAATGAGGTTACGAAAGAAACCTATCCACACAAACAAAATTTTCACTACCATAATTTTTTAGGTTATTATCAAAAAAGTATTGTTACGAATCGAAGATGGTGCTTCATTGCATCGTTTCTGTTGAGAAGGGAAAGAGATATTTACAGAGATTTCATCAGTTAGACAAAGGAAGTTTAAGCAACCACCCCTTAAAATGGGTGACGGATTTGGCTACCATATTGGCGATTTAGCGAGAAACTTAATGACTTTGATGACAAAAAAATATTTATAGAAAGTGCAGGAATCTAATCGTTATCTCCATTGGGAAGAGTGCTACGGACTTTTCCTGAATTTTCTCCTGTGACATTATGCCTGACTGGGGTGCTTATAAATATTTAAGACTTGCGAAGCTGGAGATTTATCGCGGAAATCAATGGAAAATAGCTGAGTGGTTCTTCTAAGGAGCTATCGGTTGCGTAGCCGAGTGAATCTGCTGGTAGCAGCCTGTAGTCTGTCTTTCAAGAGCAAAGTAATACTGTGGAGAATTGTTCGAAATGCGTACTATTCAGCTGGTGAGCTGAATGTTGCTGATATAACTGTTACTGCCATTACAAAGGCTGTTTTAGTTACTGTATCACTAATCTGTATGGACACTGTGTTGTCACTGTCCAAACTGTGCTATCTGTGTGTCTTCTTTTCCATAATATTTGTGAATAAAGCGTCATTTGTCGTTATCCTCCTAGCTGGATTTGATTTCACTCGTTATACAACCGAAAGTATTGTAACTGTATTAATTTTCGTAACAATTTATATTTGTTGTTATGGTTACAAAGTTCTCAAATATGTATATTAAAGCTATCTAGTCCGAATAAATAAGAATATATTTAATTCGATAATAATAAATAGCTTTAATTTTACAAGTGATTTAGTTTGCTGACACTTAAATTTTGTTTAATCAAAGAAGATAAATTTTTCTCGGCAATGTAATTCGTTACAGACATGTTTCCAAACAGACAAAAATTACAGACATGTTTCCTATTTTCATTACTAGATTTATAATGAAGAATAAATTAAAGATAATTTTATATTATTTGTGCATTTCAATGAAAATAGAATATACAATATAAATACAAAACTAAAATTTAAAAAAATGATTTATAGAAATATTATAAATCAAAATTTGGTAACAAATTATTTGTGACACATAATCGACAAATAACAGCTTAGCAATTATGGCTTTCAAGAAAACAAAGTGATATCCCTTTCTGTAAGGAAATCAGTTACTTAAGCTCATTTAGAAAGCTTATCAAAGCCATTCATTTCCATTAGCGAGGCGTTATGTAATTTAATGAGAAATCCATTAGGATGATCCCAGATAAGTTCGCATTTCAATTTGTTCGTAACTCTTTCTCCAACCAAAGAAAACTTTTATTGCGAGTGGTATCTCGTCCCTTCTGATACGGATTTTTATATACACTGTAACCCCAGTGTTAGCCTTCCAGATTTAATTAACAATCGGGTGTTTCACTTTATCATTAAGGAGAAAAATGTTGTCCTGAATTAGTTCGCTCCACGTGGCTACGTGGTTGGGAAAATTGAATACGCTTAGTGGATTCTAATGGGGGATTAGCAATAGCAGCTCCTTCGTTGACAGTAAAGCGGAAATATTGGAAGTGAATTTCAAACTCGACCTGATTCCCGAATGGCATTTTTCGGGCACTAAAGGAAACCGAAACTGGAGCGGAAATTGCACTTTTGCAAACTGTGATTTCCGAATGAAAAAGGTTTTCTAGACGAAAGGGAAATGTATTTTATGCGACGCCTTTTATTCAAGGCGCCACTTTTTATTTTGTTAGCTTAGTTTCTGCTCTTTTTTTTGTATTTCCTTCACTTAAAAGAAAGGTGGAAAAATTACAGCTACCTGTTTACTGCTACTAAGTTTTTGATATTTCTTTAACTTAAGATCGAAAAAAGAATATATATTTTTCCAAAAAAATTAGATTTATTAGGCCCGTGATTATTTCGAGAACTTTCACAATTTAATTAATGGGAAATTAGTTCGTCAAGCTAGATGAAATAGCTATTAAATCAGTAATAACATCTACTTTCTTTCTTAAATTCATAAATATAAATTTCCAGAATTTCTCTTCATTTTGTTTGTTTAAAGATTCTCAAAACGAAACTCCTTTTTAGCTCCTTTTTTAACATTAATGCCTTAGTAATACTTCTTTCATCTTAGAATTGAAAGGAAAAATATGATAAATTCAACTGCATTCGGTAGTTTTATTAAAGATCTTAAATATTATTATGGATTGATTTTGAAATGTCTGAAAACTGTTTCCTCCGCAAATTCTTGACTTTTCATACATCTGCGGCTAAAAGAACTTTGAAATTTCAATAAGTTAATTTGGAGCCTTTTATGCTGAAACATTTGATGGACTTTAACGTATGGAAAGTTTCAGTAAGTTTAAGAATCTGCAAATTGTGTATTCGCCATTTTTTGTTGCAAGATTTATCTAGAGCATTCAAATGTATATTGCATTTCTCAAAATGCCAAAAAGAAAAGAAAATTTAAAAAATAATATTCCCTTGTTGTTTCTTCAAAAAGTGTTCTTAAAATGTTTTTAACACTTGTCTGACGCCTTTCATATTTTTTTCATTTATTTATTTCACCTTCTAAACTATAAATATGCGGGTTGAAGCAGAATTTAACAAAATCTGGAGGAGGAATATTTTCATCATATTTCAAAGCGGATGTATTATGCATAGTCAAACAAAATCAAACAGCCCTTACAACATTTTTAGCTGAGTAAGTTAAATTTCTTTTGCCAATCCGAAAGGGTTTTTAAAAATAAAGAGATTACAATAAAAATGTTTGAAAATGGAAATGCAGTCGAACAGGTAATATTCTAAAAATAGGAATGGGATTTTTCCTTTTCTCTATGACTAAAATTTAAACTTGGGTATTTACATTCTAAGAGGCTTCTGGAATTGTGCAGTTTAAATCCAATGTCAAGCAAACAGTTTTGTAAAACAAAGTGTTTACATTTAATCTTACGAAACATTGAATACATTTCGAATAAATTCAAACAATCTCCAGATTTGTAGCACAGCGTTTTATAAAAAATTAAACATTTTGATTTCTGCATAAACTTTGAGAATTAAAAAAATTTATTAATATTAATCTTCATAGGAAATGAAAACTCGAATGCATTTTTGCCCTCAGATTTGTTATTAAAAAAGCACGCATACAACACAGATTTCAAATTTATCATAATTCAAAGATTATGGAGGAATATAAATATTCATATATATATATATATATATATATATATACAGAGAGAGAGAGAGAGAGAGGAGAATGAATTGAGGTATCGTTTTTAGGATTGCAGTCTTATAACCATTCCCCAAAATCCAGCTAACTATTTAGATCACATGCTTTTTTTTCCTTAAATAATACTATTTAAAAATTATTATAAAATGACGATACATCAATTATTTTACCATTATCTAGGGGCTGATTAAGCTAAAATTCAATTTTTTTTTTCTTTTTCCAAAAATATGGAATATTATTTGCAAAAAGTATGAAAATAGGATTTCCTTTAATAGAATTTGTTTTTACTGAATCTCAAATTAAAATTAAGGATCCATTGTTATATATATAACTTAGCATCAGAATTATGTAGACTCACATTTTCATAACTGCAGTTTTATAATATTTGAGTATCACAGAAGTTTTTTTTTTTTCTAAAACTATTTATTATATTCACGAACAATAACGAAATTTTTTCTTTAATTCTCCTTCTACTTTTACGAGTATTTATGCACAGAGAAAGAAATGTTGTAATATGAAATTTCTATTATTAAAAATCGCACTATTCTTTAATTTTGCAAAGAAACATGCTTTCCTTTAGAGTAACTCTGTGTGTAACATATAAACTTTCAATTAAAAACTTATCTTCGTGATATTACAGCGTTTAAGTTTCGACTTAAAATATATTACTCATTTTTATTCTATTTTCTCAACTTCTTCCTTTTATTTCTCTGGTTGTTCTAATTCTTTTCATGAACTTTTTCGCTCAAATCATATCATATTGATTATATATAATTCAAAGTGTTAGAATACTTCTTTTGCTGGGGTTGGTAATAAGCAAACATTTTTTATGACTCGATAAATGTTTAGGTTTAGATGCCAGACCGACCTATCTATTGGGAACTGGAAATTACAAGGAATTCAGACTAATGTAGCGTTAAGGGTACCATACGAGCTGTCGCAGTAGATATCATAACGAGTTCTGGATAACATATTTCCATCTCCATAGAAGTGCAATAAATAATTACTGGAGTACATAAAGCCCAGAAATAATTCATTACATAAGCTAGCTCCTTTATGAAGAGAATTAGAATTGATGAATCCATCAATATATGATATGGAATTAACTGAAATGTTACACTTGGACTCTTCTTGTGGTATTTATAATAGTTCTTATAGTAACTGTATATTTTTCAGTTATTCATAAATATAAATGTAATATAGTTTCCTTTGGACTAAAATATAAGAATTTACGATTTAAGAATACATACTTTCTATTAATTGTGAAACGTAATCGAATCTTTTCATGTATTCACATTTAGTTCAAAAATGTTCATTTACAGAACATATCACAATAACCAGGGTGCCTTAAAATATTTCCTCACGTGCTTAATTACTAGCAACTGAGATAAACTGTTTTTTTTTTTAATTTTAATTTTAGTTGATTGTTCATTAACGTGCACTGACAAGCAACACGAGAGTGACTGTTGGCGATGGAAATCTTAACTTTAAACCTCGTCCAAGTGACGAGGATGACACTTGATCTGGCTTTTCCCGCTACGAACTGTCACACCATACCGACTCTAGAGCGTGAGACCTTGACAGATTTAACATACATAAGCCCCGCTACACGAAGGGTCTATAATGTAATCAAGACTCGATCCAACGAATCAATGAGATGTACTGCATTCCTGAAGCAAAATTTTACCAAATAGCCCCAAATTGAAGTTTAATTTAAATTAAAAAATTAAAATGTTAATAGAACTACTAAATTAAAATTAGTATGATTATAAATTGTCCTTTTTAATTCCTTTAGAACAACAACTTAAAATTTCCACCAAAAAATAAACTGCATTGTCTTACTTCGATGTATTAACAAGAGTAGTTTTCTATATTACAGATATTATTAACTGATTAAAATAACGTTCAGATAACAATTTGTGTAGCTGGAATATAATATTCCATTTTAGTGTGTGATAATTCTTCTTACAATGATATATAAAGCGAAACTGATCAAATTCTTAAAATCCCCCCTTAAATTCCAAAAATACCAACCTTTTTTTTTTTAAAAAAAAAATTATATTTGTATAAAATTTAAATAACAACGACTATGAATTTATAGGTTTATTATTCCGTATCGAGAAAAATAGTTAAAACTATAGAAAAATTATAATAATAAAAATTAAAGAAAAATTACCATAAAATATAAGTTCGTGTGGGTTTATTTAGATTGATCACTTTAAATATACGATTGTCTTCATATATTTGATTAAATATTCATATTCAGATCATTTGATGCAAGAAAAAAAGTTTTCTTTACTATTTTGTGCGTTACATGTTGAAATTCTGCTAAGAATATTTCTGTTTTAACTGAATGTATTTTTCTAGTCCCTTTCAAAAAATGTAACGCATTTTTAGTTTTCTTATTCTTTTTTTCTTTTATCAGAAATGTATACAAATTCGAATATTTAAAGAATGATTTTAGACCTTGATTTTTCTCTCTTTGAGAGAGACTCATTATATTATTTGATAATATCGATTTAACAACTCTATAAAGTATTCTCTATGTCTCGTATAATAATGCAGATTTCAAGGTTTTTAATTTTAATTTTAAACTTTATTAATAATTAAAATTTTTATAAGAAAAATAAAAAACTAAAAACATAAACAAAGATTTAAATGATAATGAATAAACCAAATACCCTGGAAATTTTACGAAAAAATATTGATGGAAATCTAAACGTATGCAAAAATTTAGTTTCAGTGATTTTTGACAAAGCTTATAAGACATATAGTAAATTATACCTGATAAGTATCGAGAATTCCTGAAACTCAGTCTTGTTTGATGTGTAATGTTTAATGAATGTATGAAGTTGGGAAGAATGTATCAGATGCCTAAGCGCTAGCATTCCGTCATTGCTAATATTTCAATTAGTTGGATGTGACCTCTGTACCCCAGGAATGCCTTATAAATCCTCCTACTGAACACTCAATAATTGCTTTTAGGCGAAATGGAAGTGTATCACTCGGAAGAGGAGTCGTGAATATTTTCTCCATAGATACCACTTGTTTCCATGGAAATAATTTGAAATGGCTCTTTGCTTTCTAACAAAGTCTCATAGCGGAATACATTCTCATCTTGATATTCCCATGCAGCCATTTTCATTACTCAGTATATCAGGGAGAAATTGTTAGGATTTTCTATGCGGTAGTGTCTTTTCTATTCTGAGAAACTCTAATATCCCCTAAAATATTTTACGTATCCACAGAGATACGAATGCCACATCTCAAGAGCCAATAATATAGACAGTTAAAATGTCACATACACAAATGTAAAAAAATGATAGCTTGACAAATTTTATAACATTCATATATATATGCTTATATAAAAATGTGACTGGAAATATTCTTTTATTGTCAACTTATTTGTTCAAATAATAATGACTTCTTAGTTTATTAAATATTTATTAATTTTGTGCTACATTCTGGTGTGCCTAATTAACCTTTGTATAATTGTCCAAGAGAGAATCTATGAACTCATAGGAATATTCTCTCCTTAGTTCAAAAACAACTGCTACCTTTACATGCAATTGTTTTTCAAAATTTTAGTAAAATGTTTGCAACAACAAATCCTTATAGTCGCCTATACATCAATAGACATGCTTTAATATTTTCTACTCCACATTATATAATTATCTTTGACTCTGTATATAGATTTTAGTAATATGTATTTTTAAAAAAATATAAGTTGATTTAAATAAAAAAAATAAAAGGTGGAAAAAAACTCTTTCACTATAATCTGACAACGACAGAATTACTTATATCTTAGCCTAGTAAATTACTTATTACTAATCACATCGACCTTTTAGTAATACCACTAATTTGTTCCCTATATTAATTTATATTGCACTTTTGAGTGTGGAACAATCGATTTCATTTATACAGGTCGTGTTGCTTTTTTAATGTGACGATATTAAAAAACAAAGCAAACAGTCCAATCACATAGACTGAATACTTCGAATTAAAGGAAAATTAAATTAGAAGAAAACTGTGCACAAACCAAAATTGTACAATGCTTCTAGAAGTCTATAAAAGAAAGAGAATCTAGCTCATTCAAATGCTAAAAGTACCCACGAGTTTTTAATTTCTTCATCAACTCACAGGTATGAGAAAACAAAAGAGGAACTCAAACAGCTGTTGACGAAAGTGATGATAAAGGTATTTTGATGGCATCTAACTTAATTTAGGTTCGAAAATTGAATTGAAAGATAGGTAGGAACGAAAAGACGTTGGAGTAGGGACTTTCCTAATTTGTAATAAGAACCTATTTTCTAAACATTTATAATGGGAATGAAAGGTAATTATTCCTGGGGAAGTTGTACAATCAAGTAGAACATCTGTTTAATATAGATAGTGAACAAAATTAAAAGACGTGAGTTTGATTGGGAATGTGAGATTAATTGACTTGTGCTTCACCAGAGTATAATTTAAGAAACGAAACCACAAGACATAAACTTATAGTGTCAAAGCGTGTTTTCTTCTGAATTTGAATTTTCTTAAAAAGTTCACTGTAGTTGTTTCACATATATTTTTCCATGTGAATGTATTAAACAATAAAGCTTATGATATATAAGATATTTTTAAAAGTAATTTTAAGTCTGTATGATTGGTATTATATCAGTTGTTTGTAAAATTTAATCTTGACAAAGTTATAATACAAGAGAGTTGCAACGTGAATAATTTTTATGTCAAAATATTTCATTTCCCCACTCCTTCTGTTTTAAGAGTGTAAAAACTAAAATATTGATTTAAATACTCAACAGGTTTTTTTTATAAATGAAAAATTAAAGAAAAAAACCCAAGATAATGAAGTTCTATTCCTTTAAAATATTTTTATGTTTTGGATTATTTGTTTGATTGTTTTTAGCTTTTATTTTATGAATGGAATTAATTTCTTATTTTCTTTACCTACTTTCAAGCAAATTTCTATGAATTTGATTTGTCAACTGGATCATTCTTATATTTAATACTGTGGTACAACGAAACTGTTAAAAAATTCAACTAAAATAAGGCATTTATTCCATTGAAAAATATCTATAGATTTTTCTTCTCTCTCATTGAACTAGAGCCATCTTTTAAATACACTCACACACAAATATATATTATATATATTTGTATTATAAATTTCAAGAATTTTTTTGCCTTTATTCAATAAAAACTCAAATTTTCAAGATTTGAGTTGAGTTAAATTCCAAAACTGAGAAAAATAAATAAATGTCATATTTTGGATTCATACTGAACTGCAATTGTCATTTACTTCATCTTGGTTTCCATTGAATTTTGAACATTAGAAAAAAATAGACCAAATACCTCTATTCTTCAAATATAGGATATATGTTATTAAATCATTCAAATTTATTTACATCATTAAATTAATAACTTTCATTGCCTTTTGAATTCCAAAACTAATTCTAATCAAGTTCTATTTGGTTTTTTTTTCAGATGTGGGAGATTAAATATTAATTAATGAGTTGTTTTGCTTTTTATTTATTATACTTTTTATCAAAATAATTAAAACTTTGCATTAGAATGAGCAAAATGCATGAATGCGTATCTATTTGAAAATATGTCATTCTGCTTACGGAAATAAACCAATTAAGGTAGATAAAATGTATGTAACTTTTGAATCAGAATCAATTAAAAGATGTGTGTGTGTGTTAATAGTTCTCAAAATTATTTTGTATCTATACGATAGATATAACTTGTCATAAAAATGTTACATATATGTGCAACCTGATAGCTAAAGTAAAATAAATAAAGATTGTAACTTAAGGCTTTTATTTTTTCAAATTTAGTGCAGATCTAAATAAGTAAGAAATTTTATAATTACTTAATTCTGAAATTCAAATTACTAGATTTTGTACATGAAAGCATTCGAGTATTTCTAACGATTTTGTAGAATTTTATCTGAAACCTCTTAAAGAATTTATAATCTTTCAGGGTTTTCTTCGAATGCTTACATAATTTTTGTTTGGAAAGAAATTTGGTTTCTTATTTATTTATTTTTTTTCATATTTATCCGCAACAATGTTACTAACGATGATAACAATGCCTTTATACATATTGCGAAAAAGTGCATTTTGAACAAACTACTTCCTTAAATGACGTTACATATTTGATAGATATCTCTTAAAATAGTAAAAGTGACATTTCCATAAGAAAAAATGCCTTAAGATTTTGTTAGTTAAATATTTTTCTTTGAGAGAAGAGGACAAATCTTTTCATGGCTGCAAATAAGGTACTTGAGCATTGCATTTTGAATATTTTTTGGAGTTACGTGAATCTTGTAGAATAAATATTTTGATGAAATGAATCCTAATTTACTTACTGTAATTGTATATATGAAAAAAAAAATATGATAATAAAAAATAAACAATTTCGTTAAATTATATTATCTCAGAAATATCTAAAATTCCAAGACACATTTTTCATATTTCTAAAAACTGGTTTTTAATAAATAACTTTTTGCGAATTTCCTTTTGTAATTTTCGATGTATTTTCCAAAATATTATAACTATAACCATGAAAAACTAATCAACGGAGCAACTTATATTTGAAGAATTTAAGTTTGCAATTAAATATTGTGATTTTGAAAGAAAAAAAAGGTGTATTGTAAAGTCTGTATTTGATCAAGGAGTTTCCTTTTCAAAAGTTTTAATAGTTGTGTTAAAATTAAAATATTACTAACACTTCAATTTTAATATTTAATGTTTTCCAATTTATAGTAAAAAGGGTCATAAAAGTTTAATCTCTTAGTTATTTTTTCGCCTTTCTGGGATATTGTTTTTTCCTCCCGTGGCAGATTAGGTCGGTTGACCTCGGTGGTATAGGCAATTGGAACTCCCAATATTTGGGTCCGAGGAAAACTCACCCGTTTTTGTTTTCCAGTGCCTTTAACAACCAAGCCAAAAGCAATTTTTTTGGGTTAGTTATTAAGGAATTTTAATTTCTGTCGTCATTCAAGAGAGCAGCCATATTAGTCTTAGATTCTTGATACAATTAGCAATACAAGTAGACAAAAGAAATTTTCTCGTAATGAAGCTTTTGCCTGATAAAAGCAACTCATCACCAACTATTTAATGAATAAAACCATCAAATTATTCATTAAGCTCTTTTTTTTAAAAAAAATCAAATATTAAAATTAAATGCAGAGAAAACTAGCATCAAATTTCATACGAATCCATTAATTTATTTCAAATTGTATCAGATGAGTTTGTATCATAAATTTTTAAGGAGAGCTTTGGATAATTTTTGATTACCTAAATATTTTGAAAAATCTAATTTATGTAAATCTAGACTACTAAATTGAAGACTAAAATATGATGAAATTACATTTAGTATGATTGGAGAAATTTATTTGCTAAATAATTCCTCAAAATATCCAATTCCAAATAAAGTTTTATAAAACATATATTTTCTGTAAAATGATTATAAAGAAAAAACAAAAAATATTCTTACTGTGAGATGTGACAAATTAAAAAAAAAAATTCTTATAAAAGTGTTACACGAGTAGTAAAGTAGTAATGGTTAGATTTATAAAATATAATTACGTGACAAATAATAATTGCAATATATATAGAATCTAGAGAAAATTGTTGTTTGTAAAACTAAAACTCTCGTTCAATTCATTTGCTGATTATTTAATAACGTCTCACTCTGAAGCAGTGTGAGGGTCTTAGGCAATGGACCTCGTAATTTTGAGATTTGACAAAGTGACGAGGACAACACTAGAATTGGCACCTTCCCTCTTCGAACTTCCACGCCAGAAGTAGGACTTGGGCCTCGACAGATTTAATATGAATCAGCACCGCTACACTACGTGCCTTTAATGTCTTCAGAACTCGAACCCACGAATCGGCAGAAATAATCCCAGTCGCGAGATCGTGACCATGATCACTACATTTTACTGCCGTCTCATAAATCTTATATAAAACAAGTTTTATTACACTGTATATGGTGGAACTATATGACTGAAACTGGTATATATCTAGGTTTTTTATTCATAAGCCTTTTAAAGTTAATATACAAATTATTCTTGGGTAATATGTTAGTGATGTAGGTTTCATAACAGATCCGAGTTTGTTAGGTTTTTATGTTATACTGACGCACTCTTCCCTTGTGTTAAATTAATTAGTTTAGATCCAAGCTCTCATTGAAATAAATTCTCCTTTAAGGTAAATTAATTTCCAGTTTGTGCATATATACCACAGTCGAGTCTAGAAAATGCGATTTGCAGAATCGTGCTGGCATGGACTAAATGTTTTGAAGTCGACAAGTGCCTTTGTACAGAAAGCTTTTACGAGGTTGACGTGAAGCAGCCTTTTACCATAACATAATTAACAAGGACACGCGATCATGCGAGAAGCCTTTTCTTCTTCAAAATGACACCAATGGGAGCAGTTGGACATGACCCTGGGAATGGATATCTTCTCCTCGACACCAAACATGTTGCCCAAGTAATGGAAGGCTACAGGAAACTTTGACACTTGTTGGATGAGGCTTCCGACATTTCTAATAGATTGTGTAGAGGATGATGAGTGAGAACAAATTCTCTCTCCAGCTATCCAGAGATTTTGTGATTAGCAAAGAGCTTTTGGAAATAGTAAACGTGATGGACATTTGTAAGCAATTCCCTTCTCCAAATTAACTCTTGCTTGTCATACTAAGGCTAAGAATATGCACAAATATAAGTTGAGATACTATTTATAACTTTTCCTTTTTAAAAGTAATCATTTGAAATTGTTATTTATTTGGCTATATATATGTAAGTTTTTAAAAGTGGATTGTGGAAAATGATTCATCAAAGCAAGTTCAGAGAACTTTTTGCCACTTTCTTATTTAGATTTATTTTAACAAACTACGGTGGTAGTTAATTTGATTCTAGAAATTGCAGAGCTTAAGTAAGAAAAAAAATCAGAAAAATTAGTTAAAAGAATTTTAATAAAAATTTAATTTATAATAATATGACTGGAGAAGGATTATGAACTGCTGTTATCAGATGGAGTTAAATAATTTATTAAATTAAAAGATAGTAATTACTTTTGGAAATTGCTTTTAAATTTATAATTTTGTTACATTTATTCAGCTACAAAAAATAGATTTTTTAATATTTCTTTTCACTACTTTTAATTTTCAGTCTTTGAGTTCCTTTTACTATTTATGCGCTAACATAATATTTTTTGTCTTCTTTAAAAACCGATATAAAGTAAAATATATTGATTTGTTTGAGTATTTGAGGTTCTGTAACGTTATAGGTGTTACTTTATAAAACATATTAATTGAATATAAATGTATTCAACTTTAATGTAATTTTTTTTTGAAAAGTTAGTAATTAGCATCATCATCAATTAATGAGGAATATATTATTATTTCTGTGATGTGAAAATAATGATAAGAGGTTCAAATCTTAATAAATGAGAAAATTTTTAATAAAAGTTTTCATTTTTTTGAGCTCGAGGTGGTGATAAAATAAAATGTTAAAGAATGAAGCTTCGAAGAAGTAATATAACTGAATATAAAAAAGTGATACTGGGGATATAGTTCCAATCTTTAAAAACCTGCTTAAAGTATGGTTGCGTAACCAAACATATATATCTAATTATTAGTACTTATTAAATTATGTTTTTTAACATAATTTGATTTATTACTGATTAGTTCAGAATATTTCATAAAGATCACATAACTTAAACACATTTGCAAATAGAAAACAATTTTTAATAAAATTATAGGAATTTTATTTAATGCTAAGAATTGTCTTAAAAATTTGCCTATCTCTTTTATATTTTGAAAACTAATTCATCAGTTCAGTATAAATTCCTCAAATGTGGTGTTTGTAACTTTAAATAGTGCAAGATATAATTCTTTTAACTGAAATAATAAATAAAAGTGACATTCTTCTCTCTCTTTTCATACTTTTTAATTCTTAGTTTACCACATTTATAAATATGTCAATCACAATATCTTAAAAAAATATCACTTTTTTTCATGAAACTAAGTGATTACATGAATGAAACAAAACATTGTTTTAAATTATGACAAACACTCTTTTCAATTTTAGAAAGTGAAGTCTTTTTAAAAATAAAAACTTCTGAAATGTCTCCAAAAAGACATAAGGTAAATTATTTTAAATTTGTTAGAAACAACAGGGAAAAGAAAAAAAGTACCAAAACAAATTCCAGTTAATTTGCTTGTCAAATTTTTTTTTTATTATTCAATTTAGACAAAAGAAGTTTGACATGAGCATATTTCTCGATCTAACACAACAGAATTCATAATAATTGTTTTATTTGTGAAGCTAAAAATCAAAACAAGGGAAGCGTAAGAATTTTTTTTTAATTCTGAGAAATAGGAGAAAAAGATTAATATTAGATTTTATGATGTATGACAAAAAATAAGTATATAAAATTATCTATCTGAGGAAGCGTGTTAATGCTTTTTAACACAAGAGGAGTTTTTGAACGGGGTTCACTGAAAAAAATATCTTTCAAGTATAATATTTTTTCTTATATTGACTTGAAAGAACTAAGCAGAATTAATTGTTTCGAATTTTAAAACAACTAAATGTCAATTTGCCTTGTTATCTATGTGCGTTCCGTCCAAAAAAATTTATTTTACAAATACTTTAAGTATTATCGGTTGTATTTACAACTGTTTATTGTTAGCGTTACTTTTAACTGTTGTTATCCACGCGAAAAATTGTTTAATTTACGTTGTAATTATTGATGTAGCAGATGCTTCCACCCATAGTTTTAAACTACTTATTACAAATATTTTATATAAATAATTCATTAGGTTTCGATTTCAACTCACAGTTTAAAAAATTAGGTGATTTTGATCGTTACCGAATGAATACGAATGTATTTGTTAATTTGAGTGTTTTGAGAATATTCTGCATTAAATAAACAATATAAACCCTATTTACGTACATATTTAAATTGTTAATAATTGTGTCTCCTTCTTAATAATAAAATAAAGTTTAATTAAGACCATATGATAATAATAAAGTTTATTTTAGACCATAAGTTTCTAATATAAACTTAAAGTTATATTAGACCATAATAAAGTTTAAATAATAAAGTTTATATTAGACCATATGATTTCTCAAAAAATAGAAAAGAATAAAAAATTTCAAAAATGGATTACCAGTATTTTCAATTCAAATTATAATAAGAAGCAAAAGCTCTAATTTCTTAAATTTAAATGGAAATGTTTTCATAAACTTTTAATAAACTAAAATATTTATATACTTACCTTTCGTTAGAAATCATATATAATAATTGTAGGACTGAAAAATAATTTCTCTAATTAAATTTAAGTGCATATTAAATCCATTAATTGTTATGTAACTCCCTTTGTTATGAACACTGCGCTATTAAATCCTTCATTAAAGCAATTAAAATAACTTAGCATGCGAACTCAAATATTTACATTTCTCTCTTTTTTTTTGTTTGACGGTTATTAATATTAATAATCCTAATTGTCTAATTTTGTCTTGCATCTATAATGATAGTGAACATATAAGAGTATATAAAATTCTGCCAATTTGTTTGTACGCAGATTTCTCTCTATTCGCATACAAAAACTTACTTCTCTATTTCTTTAACTGAAAATTTTCCAGTCTAAAATATGAGGAAGATTAACAAAAAGAAACAGTATCTGACATTCTTTAAGAGTTTTTTATATTTGTGAGAGGTCAAATGGCATATTTTCTACCTCCAAAGTGAGTCAATACACGCTTTTTAATTATCAGTAAGTAAACGCTAAGTAATTATCAGTTGTTGTCGTATCACTATAATAGAACAAAGAAATTTAGAACAATGTGTCAGAGGAAAGGGAAACTGAAACTCTTAAAAAAGTGAAGCATAAGTATGGATAACATGTTCTACATAACGCTTCTATATATAAGTTTTGAAAATCAGATACTTTATTTAAGATGTTTTTCAGCAAAGGCTGACAAAACTCTAACAAGAGTGAGAAATTTCGCATGGTAAAATCAATGATTGGTGATGAGGATATTCTGGCTGTTCAGGTTTATTACGTGCCGAAAGATTGAGGCATCTGGGTTCAGCCCCGCATCAAGGTCCTTTGTCAGACAGATCACGTAATTAAAGTTTAAACTTTAAATGCCATTTCATAAGTTCTTTTAAGCCTTTGTATTCTCAAAATCTTATCACTCGGGATTCACCAAAAATTCATTCGATAGGTTTTTTTCTTGATATAGTATATAAAAAGACATATTGTCGAAATTTCTGAAAACCGTATTTAAGCATTTGCATCAAGGTTCGAGAAATGTTGCGTTGATGCGACGATGTCGAGAATGCGACGAAGTTGGTGGCTAATGACTTACGAATAATGTAAATTTCAAAATAATAACTCTTATTTTCAAATCATGAATGAATATTGAGTTTCATGAAATAAGCTTCAGTATTGTTATTTGTAATGTTACAAATTACGTCAGTAGCTTTATAAATTGAAAATTACAAATAAATAATAAAGGTTGTACCTTTTCTAACCGATATCTATTGAATGTATCATTGACGATGAATATTCAGCATAAATAAAAAGGCTTTTTGACTATAGGAACTATAACAATATAAACAAAAGGATATAAGAATTTTTCATTTTTAAATATACAAGGCCCATTTCTACAAAGAGAAAAAAAACTCGTGGCAACAAATAATTCTTGTTTATGTACAATGTCATCTGAATATAGTAAAACTTTCAAACGTTAAACCTCAACAGGTTGTCAGGAAAGAGGAAGAACATATATACATACATACATACATATATATATATATACACACACGCACGCATATATATATATATATATATATATATATATATCTGTGTGTGTGTGTGTGTGTGTGTGTGTGTGTAAGAAATCCACATAAACAAAAATTCTCTACATGGAGTTTATTGAAAAGTAACCCTCTCCTTTGAAAATTTTTAACATTAAAAATATTTTTTGATGTAAAATTTATATTTTCATAAAGTATTTATTTAAGTTCAATAAGTGTGCAAGTTTAAAAACTGGTCAAAAGCTTTAAAATGCTACATTGTGTTAACAAAATCCAATCTTCTATTTTAAATAAAATCAATGTTTCACTTGTTACAAAATATTTATTGTGTGATGGTGGCTTTCTTTAGAATGGATGATAATTCTTTTTTTTTATATCTTTATAAATTAGTTTGTGAAATGTTGTGACTTGGAAATACAGTAAAATGAGTAACATTATTCTTAAAAACATACACTCCATAACAAACACAAAAAAAAAAACCCGAAACACCAAGAAGGAATTGCCCGATTGTAATGAAATTTCGTATGCAAAGACAATTCAATCGAACATGCAAATGACTAAAATTTAATGTCCATTGGTTGAATAGCGGGAGCTACAGCGCATTGAAACTGCGCACTCAGCAGGTGTATATAAGAAGCGATTCTCAATCTGATGGTCAAATTTTCTGTTGAATTGCGATTAAGGATGCTTTTCAACGACAGAAAAAAATACCTCGCTGTAGGATTCAAGCTCATTACGAGCTATTGTCAGAGTTTCAAAGAGGTCGTATCACTGGATTGAAAGAGGCAGGTAGGGCAAATGGGAGAATCACTCGTCATATGGGTGGAAGCGATCCGCCGATTTGAAGATGCTGGCAAGAATAGGTGGACAATGGCAGATTTCAGCGTCATGAGGGTAACGGTCGAACTAGGGCCTCAGCAGATCGGGAGGACAGGGTGATTGTCAGATCAGCTGTCATTGTTATCAACCATCAGACGTATGACCCGCATACGAGTGTCCACCATGACCATTCACAGACGGCTGATAGAGCGAAATCTACGCTCGCACCAACAGCTACGCCACCTGCCACTCACGCCTGCACACGCCTTTTGAACCAGATTACACTGGTGCTAAGCTCAATCAGGCTGGAAGCCTGGGGTAGTATAGGTTTTAGCGACGGATTCCACTTCCAACTGTGTCCTAATGATCATCGAAGACGTGTCGGGAGACGCCCAGGGCAGCGTGCCGATCCTGCTTTCACTAAAGCACGCCACACATTCCCTCAACCAGGAGTTATGGTTTGGGGTGCCATTTCCCTTGATAGCTGGACCCCTTTGGTCGTCATTAGAGGCCCATTTACAGCACAGCGGTACGTCGACAACATTCTGAGACCTGTTTTGCTACCGATTCTTTTGCAGTACCCTGGCCTTATTTTTTACCAAGATAATGCCAGACCACATACGGCACGTGTTGCTATGAACTGCCTTACAGCTTGTCAAACACTTCTCTCCAATCGAGCAAATCTGGGATATGGTGGGAAGGCGACTGCATCAACCAGGGAATGTTAATGATCTAGCCAGTTAATGGGAGCAAATTTGGCAAGAAATACCGCAGGAGACCATCAGGGAGCTTTATCACTCTATGCCACGTAATGTGGCAGCTTGCATCCAGGCTAGAGATGGGTCAACATTTTATCGAGCTCGTTATTTTGTAATTATGTAACTCTGAAATAAATCATTCAATTTTTCTGAAATTTTAATCATTTTCTCTTCTGTATATAATTTTCCTATCCGCTAATTTTTGTCTCCATCGGTCAGCTCCTTCTTGGTGCTTCGTTTCTTTCTTTTTTTTTTCTTTGGGGGCGCCGGGGGGGGTGGGGTTTGGGGCTTAGAGTGTATTTTATGAAAGATCTCTTTTCCTACTACACAATTTGTAATAACATATTTAAATTTAACTTATGCTGTTTCATCCTTTTTGAGGAATAAATTCCCAAATCATCTTCTGGTTCAATAGAATTCAAGTACATTTTGATTGGTTAGGTAAATATATGCATTTGTAAAGATTGAGAAGTTTGGAAGTAGGAAAAATGTAAGTATTTTATAATGGTTTAAAGTATCGTTGCTAACTTATAAATATAAATGCCATGTACAAGTGAATTCTAAGTAAATTCATGGTAAACTGTTTTCTTTAAAAGGAGAAAATTTTTAATGACTTTCGTTTTCTACTTTCCTTAAATATTTAGCTCACAAAAGCGAAAAGCTATTTATTTGGTTAGAGACCTTTTAGCTAAGAATTTCGCTAGAAAATATATTTGTTAATAAAACATTTTTGTGAAGTTGTTTTTCTATAAATATAAGCCAATATCAATATAAATCAAAGTCACTAAATTATGACTTTATTTTAAGTTATTATTTATCTTTATTATTTAAATCAGTCAATTTATTTCACATTTGACATGCATATTAATGTAAACTGTATGATAATTAAAAATGAATCTCCCTGTGTTCATGCTAATCTTAAATTTAAAAAAGAAATATAACAGTGAAATCTGATTTTTTTAAAAAATGTTTATACAAGAAACTATATTGAAATTTTTTTTATAAAATATTAAAGCTCGTTTTTGTTAGAAGTAAAGAAGTTTAATAGTAATAAGTAAAGATACGAGTAATAACAAATTTATATAAACTCCATGAATTACTTTATAATATTCATTTAAACATCTTAATATATATATATATAAACTGTTATAAGTTTATGTAAATTTTAAAAAAATTTAATTTTAATAAATAAATCTATATAAATCCCATGAATAATTTTTGAAGGTAATGCATTAACATTTTTTTGTAATAAAACTTGGATATTCTAAAAGTTAATGAAATTATAATTAAGGTAAAATCAACTATAATGAGTTTTTAAACAACTAATATTTGATATGTTGCATAATTTCTCAATTTTTCCAAAATTAACGATATAATTATCGATTAATATTGTTTGTAAGAATAAGCTTTAATACTTTAAAGTTATCACACTATTTAGATACTTTAAATATAAACCACGATTTCGATTTAAGGAAAACGTAGGTAAGGACACTAATATAACTTTTTCATTTAATCGTAAATTAAACATACTTCAAATAAACTTACCACTAGGGCTGGAAAGAACTGGGGCTGTCTTCTTCACTTAATAACAGGTTATTTTTAGAACCTTATAAAATTCTGAAGCACTTAGCCTGAAAGCATTCCATATTCTACCAATTTTCAAATGGAAATTGATACAAGGTGATAAGTAATTGAGAGCGATTTATAGATTTTGAAGAGCTGAAGGTAACTGTGACTGTTCCTTCTTATCGATTATATAAACATAGTCCTTTAAATTATCTGAACCTTGGTTTTATATTTCAAATTTTCTTAGAAAAAAACATTCCATTATAAGATCCTACATTAATTTCAATGCATTGGGCATTCCTACCTTATTTGTCACTTTTGCTATTTAAATAACGTTCAACAGAACTTTTATTATTTAAATAGTTTCTCTAGTTCCATCGAAAATAATTTCACCTGAATTTTGTATTTAAAAAGTTTTTATTTTTGTGGAGATACTTAGCAATTAATATTTTCCAGTGTGAGTTGAGTTCTTTCTTTTATTTTTATAATAAATAATTATTTTAATTTGCTAAATTACTATATTATGATGTACATTTCATACATACAACTTATGATACTGGTTAACATATGATTCCCGTCCTTCTTAGATCACCTTTTTTCCTATACCCTAATTATTGTTTAAATACCGATCTATTTGAACGTAATTTTTTATAGTGTTGCATTACCTTTATCCCATTGGGAAACACTTGAATGTTTGAATTTTACTTTTTCTGGGTATATTTTAATTAATTATGATTTATTTTCATATTTTCTGTAATAATATAAATGTTAAATATGGATGATCAACATTAAAAGGAAAAGATGAAATAAAATTTGTAACCAAACTATCCCTTAAATTCATATTAAATTTTACCAGAAAAAATCTTTCTGAACAAATAATGTATTATTTTTAACATTAAGATTTACATAAGTATTAAAAGGACTCTTTCAGCATAGCAATTAATGTTAGGTCTAAAAACTGTTACTAAGTAATTTATAGTATATCACTACGCATAAACTTGTGTATGTATGTAATAACATTAACATACTAAAGCATTACAAGATCTCTAAAAAAACCAATATGAATGGTTAAATTAAATCAGTATAACTATTGTGAACATATATATATATATATATATTCCAGTTTTTTAATATAAAAAACTCTCCTTCCTCATTTTTAAATATCTCAGAATTTAATTAAATGATCAAAACAAATATATGAAGTTAATAATAAAACCTTAAAAATAATAAAATTCATAATTAATGCTTTTTAATAAAGAATTTTTTTTTGTAAATTTAGCTTTTATTTGCTAAATTTACTAGGCATTTTTACTACATATTTCTTAGAAAATGTTTAACAACTTGGCAGGGTATATTATAAGCATCATATTTACTGAACCATAACCTGAAGGGTTCAACAAAAATATGTGTTGCACTTCTTCATATGAACTGTTGCGTTGCCGTGGATAAGAAAATATTTTTTTTTTGTGTGTTGAGGGATGATTTTGCCGAAATGGTCCGAATTTCGATAACCATAATTTTAACATAACAAACGATATAACTGTATTTGTATAAATTATGGGCTATCTATCTATTTGTTAAGCAAATTATACTCACCTCATGTTTTGCATACATTAAAGTTACTTCGTCTCCATCTTCTGTAACAGAAAAAACATCATACTTAATTTAGATCATATTATTGTTCAAACCAAATACTTATTTCTACACAACTATTTAAACATAGTTAAGATACATAACTGATAGATCATGCCAATCTGTATTTGCATAAAAATAATCCACAACATATTTATAAAACAAAAGTTGCAAGAAAAATTATATTCCAAATTCTAACGCATTTCTTCCTTGTATGAGTGATATTCAAAGAGCTATAATTGCGCTCGAAGCTTGGAAAATAAAAATTGTAATAAGATATCGATTGCAAGAAATTTTTACTCAAAATATGATTGTAGTTCTAAGATTTTTAATTATTATTACCAAATATATGTCGATAATTACAATATCTGATTTCATGTCTCATGAATAAAATTTGTAAAATTATTAATATTTTAAAAAAGAATTTCTTAATTATGTCTCTATAAATATAGAATATAAATTTAAAAGGTATTTTATGCTTATTTAATAAATATATTTGAGGTTTAAGTACTTTGCATTGGTTTTAGTATAAAGAAGTGAATTCACATCTTATAATTGGGAGCCACTTTGTCCTGGAGAAAGTAAAAAAAAATGATTTCTCTTAAAAACTATCATGCTGCTTAAAAATTATATTTTATAAAATTCCTAAGGGAGAGAATTCGAAAATAAGATTTTATTCTAAAAATCAGCGTTTTGCATATATTTTTATATTGAACGTTTCTTTTCTTAATCATAAATTTCTGAGTTTGTGATTTTTATAACATATTGTAGATAATCATGCTTATTTTCATTTCGAGTTATACAAGATTTTAAAACGAATTCTTGCTAAAAGCTGCAAAAATTTCAAATTTATGAAAGTGTGATTAATTCAGAAACAAACAGCAGAACACTTTTGGAAAATTTATTTAATTAAAAGTACTTTGTCTTTAAGTTATTATTTAAGCAAAACTCTCTTTAAATCAGATAATTTTAAATAATGTATCATAACTGCAGAATTTGACGAATTACGAAGAAAAAGAGAAAGAAATTATCTGTTCTGAACATATTTACTTTTTATTTTTCTAAATGAAATAAGGTAATATATAACAGTTTATGCACATATTAGTGATGTTTGCGCTAAATATAAAAATTATTTGTTCGGAGTTAACCCTAAAATATTACAAGTATCCAGGACTTAAAAATATTCGAAATTAAGTTCAAAAGTCCTAATATGAGCCAATACATTTTTATTTAATTTCAAAGTAATATGGTAGTAGATTTTATAACTTAGAAAAAGTTCGTGCTCATTTTTGAAGGGGAGAAAAGAATATCACTATCTTTTAAATCCGCTTCCACGATCACCTTATTAAATTTATTTTATCTCATATTATTACAGAATGTAATTTGACAAAAGGATAATAATACATCTCTGGTGGCCTTCCTTATGTTAGATGAATCTCAGACTTCAGGTATTTCTGAGGGAATAAGAATCTTGACTTTAATTACATAAATACTCCCTGAAGTTGTTAGGATAACTGAGTAAAGTATTTCGCTTTTCATGGTAAACAATTAACCAAAATAAGTCCCATAACGAGAGAGACAAGGTCTGTTATTAGATGAACACAATGAACTCGGAGGGAGAAATTTAAACTGACGTTAATTATTCATGATAATTTAATCTCACATTTCTTGAATATTTATTTGACTGTTACGTATCTAACGTAAGAGAATTTCCTGAGATGTTTCTTTTAACCATCGATGAAAAAGCATATTTAATTTGAACAATTTAAAATGTAATGTTTATGAAAGGAAAAACATAACAATTAGAAAAGGATTTTCGAAATTCTGAAATTATTTTCTATGAAAAAAATGGTAAAAGTCATAATCGTGTTTTAAATCAATTCAAGGTTTTGTTATTTGCTTTTTAAAAAACTTTTAACTTTTGAAAAATCATAGTAGGATATTTCTTTTCTTTTTATGCCTATTTTTGAGTAGTTTTCGATGTTTCTATATTTATTTCAAATTCCTGTGTCTTATGTAGAAATTTGTATTAAAAGTAAAAAATTTTAACTCAGAAGATTAATCTTCAAAACTCAAATTTTAAAAAGGGAATATTAAAAGCATTCCACATTCTGATTACATAATATTTACGAAAAAAATATTTTACTCTACTTCAGGAAAATAAATATCATATATATTGAAACATCATCATAAAACCATTTTATATGTGATTTAATACACGAAAAAGAGAAGGTAGTGTACTATTCAATAGTCAAATTGATTAAAACTAAAACTACAGCCTTAATGATTGAATGAACTAATTATACTTACGTAATAGTTTTTATAACGTCATTTTCAATACCTTAGAAATATTCCCATACATTATTGTTTTTAAAAACTAAATATATTAGCATTTTCTCTTATTTTAAGAAACGTATATAAATAATCTTTTTTAAGGTACCAATAATACCATAGCTCCAAAATCGTAATTTATTTTAGTGTACCAATTATAACAGCAAGAAATTGTTATTATCAGTATGATTATTAGATGAAATAAAATAGTATTATTTTGATGAAATAGTAATAATTCACATTTATGATAAGCGCTTTATAAAGATAAAAGTATATTTGAAGCAATTAAAGTGTAAAATAAAGATTTGTTTATAATTAATGGTTTTTAAACAAATAAACTATAAATAAAACATAACAAAAATAAATTACACTCGAAGTAAATTTGCTTTTAACATCTAATGTATTTGTAACAAATTATATTTGGCGACAATACATTTACCTGATAATTTGTGATACAATGTTAATATACAACGAAGGGCTTTTATCACCTTTTCAGTTATAACTAGTAAATCTCCTTGTCCCCTGATTAAAGTTTCCCACGGCTTAATAAATTAAGGATTATATTCGTGAAAGACATACGATGGTTAAATGCAACGAGTCTAAGATACCTAATTATTCGCTGTATAACAGTACATTGTCAAAAAGGAAAGTTTTTAATCCTTTACACTTAGATTATAATAAGACCTTCATTACCATAATCTCATTTCCGCAACTTATTATTCGAAAATATCTCTTGAAAAGCTATGTACAATGTTTCTAGCCTATTAACTGTGTTTTGAGAATGTTGGGAACAATTGAAGTAACCCCATTAACCACTAATTTTGAATAATCCACGAAGTGTTAATACCACCGGTGCAAGCAGATTCGAGTGATCACCACAAAATAATATTTAAGCGTCGTTCCTGTAGCTGAAATGCAAATGTATTGAACAGAGTTCCCTAGAGCATATTGCATCTACCTCATTCATCTGAGCAGAAAGGATAGCTTCTATTTCATTATCAGTCGTACTTTACAATAAACAATTGATGAGAAACTCGTTTCACTAATAAAGTCCGGAATCGTTTTAAATATCCAATGTCCGACAACAATTATTGAAAATGTAATTTGATAAGAATATCAATCCCAATTAATATTACAAAATGTTGAATAGAAAGTCAGGCTTCTATCCCGGATAGGAAATGTTTCTAATCGTGTTACTCTAGAGATAACAATTGTTTTCGAATTCGAGAATACACTTCATGTATATTTGGAATAAAGTTAAATAAAAGGGAAGTACAAGTGCAAATTTCATTTAAATTAAGATAGACTAATGGTCTGAACATGGACAAATACTAATATTTTAAATAATAAGGAATCATCTATTGTACTTTTTTTTGTATATTCATACTTATAGAATTAATTAAATTAATTATTTTTGTATTTGCTAAAAGTAGTTGAATTATTTCAATACGATTTAAGTTATACTGTAAATAAACAATTAAATTATTCTGAGATAACTTAAAATTCCTTAGAAAGTTTGAGAATTTTGAAACATATTTTTTATGTAAGAATCATTTTGTTATTTCTCCCCTTACAATTTACATGTTTAAACGCTTCAGAGATCAATACCTTACAACAAGCTTTAAGTTGAAAGGACACACAACTGCAAAATCATAGAATATTTAAGCTATATATATAGTAATCTTTCTTCAAGTAGCTTCAAATTTGTGGTCCCACTGACATTTTTTTATCACATTTGAAAAAGAATAATCTACTACGCTAATTTGCTTAACGTAAATATTTTTAAAATATTTGAACAGAAAAATTATTTTTAAGCAAATTCACCTTTGAAATACTTATACTAGAATTTAAGAAATAAAAGTTAATTATAAAAAAAGGGCATTTATATGACTTCAAAAAAAGAAACGAATTCGTGTTATTCGAATTTAGAACTCGTGTCAATATTTATCATCAATGCTTGAGAAAAATATTTATAACTGAGTATCTTCTATTTTTAGAAACACTTTAAGAAAACTTGATCAGTTTTCCGAAATTTCTTCATTTTTTAAAAATATATCTTTTCGCAAAACAACCATGTAACGTAAAAAATGGATCTTAAAAAATATTTTTCAAGAGATTTCGTAGAATTCCACCACCATTGAACCAAATATTTTGTAGAAAAATTCTGATCATAGAAAAAATGATGTAGATTCTTTTCTAAGAAATTCAATTTAAAAGAAGTTATTCTGGGACATCTCAATATTTGAATACCTAAATTAAATGTATGCATAAATATATATATTTTAAAAATAAAGGGTTTTTATATCGAGATTTCTAAGAATTCCAATTCCTCGTGATTGTGTAAATCAATATATAGAATAATTGTTGAATTATTTTCTTTCAAAAGTTCTTTAAAAACTGGGTTTTGAATTCAGATATCTCAATAAGACAAACAAAAACAAGACGATCTTTTTCGGAGAAACGTGAATGGAATTGGATTTGAAGTTTCTGGGATTTCAATTCCCGGTTGCTGCAACGATATTTGTTCTCAATGTTTACTTTGAACTCATTTTTTCTTAAATTTGAAAGACACGCTTAGTAATCTTACTGAGATGATTGAATTTTTATCACATTTTTATCACTTTTTTTTTTTTTTTTTGAAATCCTCTCTGAAAGAAAACCATTCAATAATTATTCAACTAAGAATCTTCAGAAAAATTGTGTGTTTTATTTCTGATATGCAGAGGCGTATCTTAACATCAGGAGTTTTATTCATTTATTTGCTTCAAAGTAACGAAGCAATATTTCAGTTCCCTCAATATATTTTTGATATTAAAATATTTAAAAAAAAATTGAGTTTTATTTTTTTCAAAAAATATAAAAGCCTGGATTTCTGATATTTCTCAAGAATTTTAATGTATCGCTAATAGAAAAATGGAGAAAAGGCAAAATAACTCACGAATATTCATGAAACGGTTTTAAAAAATGTATTCTAACAATTTAATTTGAACGAAAAGAAACCTATTCTCAAATAGAAATATCTCCAATAATAAAACAGGGTGATATTATCCCAGCAATAAAGGACCATCTCTGGGAAAAGTTTGAAAGAGCGCTGCAAATATTAATACCGGAAATATCTTTATACATCATACAAGTGTTTTTTTTTTCATGCTATTTTAAGAAAAATAGGTTTCAAATTTTAGAGTTTATGTTATCTAAGTAAAGTATTGAAAAACATCCTTTCCTATGAAATGTTAGCCTTTGAGTGACAATTTGATTGTTTCACAATAGTGTAAAGTTTTAATTCCCGTAGAGTTTTAGTTCAGATTCATAACTTATTTTAAGAATCTTTGAGATAGAAATTTTTCAGGTTTATTTTTACACAGAAGTGTAGTTTATGAAAATATGTATTAATTTTTACAAGGTGATTTATATATATTTTCAGATAACCGTAAATAAATTCAAGACATGTCGTAAATATCAATAGCAAAAATTGTTATTTACTTAAAATATTAATCATTTAATAAAAATTATAGTTCATCAAATGGAAGAGGTATGATTCAAACTATTAATTTCTTTTGAAAAATTCTTTAAAATAATTGAAAAGAAGGTGATATTAAAACAAATAGCAGAATTAAACCTATGAATAATTTGAATGTATACACACTGTATTTCTTTATCTTTTTCCAAGTGCATCATAAGGCATGTTTTATACCTTCTCAGAAACACTTCTAATACCGCTTAGAGAGCAACATCTATACTAGAAAAGCTTCTTTGCTTGATGAGATAAGTTCGAAGAAGAATCATCATCAGTTGAAATGATACAGACCTTCTGTATACTATTCGTAATTACTTTGCTTGCAAAAAAGGGTGGAAAAAGAAGTTACAAGACTAACTTCTTTCTTATATAGTGGAATATTATTTTTTCTTGTTTTCTCTTACGATGAAAATCTTTTTGAAATAAAAGGCTACTCTCTTAAAACTCCTTTACATTTAAGGTTCCCAGCTAAATATTTGAAAAGTATTTGGAGATATTCTTGCTAATAAAATTTTCATGAATGAAAAAATAAATGTAATATTTAGGGTTTTGTAATTGTCGCTGTGCTGCCCTCTATTGGATTTCTCTTAACGCAAACATAAAGGAAATATTTTGGGAATGCAACGTCATTGTGATGGGGTCGGGAGGAGAAAATTTTACGATGACAAAAATAATAATGAATATTACTTCGTTATATGAAAGCTTATAAATAGTATTTATGTAATTGTTTCCGTTAATTATGAAAAAGGTGACTGAATATCTCTGCTCAAATTATTTTCAATAATTTTGAAAATCATTGTCTTGCATTTCATCAATTAAAACATTTCTTTAAAAAAGAAAAAGAAACCATGGATTTAAGTCTAATAAAATATATTTCTTTGTTTCCTATGTCAATTGATCAGAATTCGTCTTTATATGACATGGTATATATGTCATACGCGAATCTCTATTATTGCCATTTGCCTTAAAAAACAATTTTTTAAAAATTATTTTATCTAACATTTTACCCCATAATCAATCTTCTTTGAGCATTGTTATCTATAATATGGGGTTATTGCTTTAGTACAAAGTAATTATAGATAGCCCTTTTAACACACGTAATAGTAATAAAAATTCACTATATCTCCTTTTTTGTGTGATACTGCATAAATATAATCTATGAATACTCAATTTTTGATATTTTTATCGTTGAGACTTTAATAAATCTAAAATTTTTTTCATTATATTTACATATGATGAAAATATGTAAAATCTTCTTTAATACCAGTACTCTAAAAATATATTTTGATTTTCAGTGAATTTAAAAAAATCGTGATATTTATAAAAAGACGTCTTTTAAAAAATTGAATCAATTGTGGAAACACAATTATTTGAATTTTAACAGAGTTTCTGAGTGAAAAAATTTAGCCAAATATTTTCTAATGAATATTATTGTTATTTCTATTATTATTAATAGAAATTGGTGATGTCCTTCCTGGAGCTTGTCAGTACTATTCAAAATCAAGAAATGTCGCTGTAAATCAGAGTCCCACAAACAATTGCATTTAGATAAATTAAATACAACCTTGACATAACATTCTGAATGTAATTTTGCACAATAAACTTTTGTAAACCCTGAGAGTTTCATGATTTTAGTTGCAAAAAATTTACGTTGTGTGATAATGTTGAAAACAAGCAAATGGTCTTTAACTTACCTCTCTAAAATTCATTAAGCAGTAAGATTAAAATAATACATTATACTGAGAGCAATTTATTATTAGATAATTGTAAGAAAAGTTGTATTTTCACAATTTTTGAACACACATAAAGTATGCATTTTTTTAAAAAAAACTTTCATTTTTAAACAAACAGTTATTTAAAATTTTAGTATTTTGAATATTTTAAATTCTTGCTATTTCTACAAATCAATGTATAGTTTCAAGTAATTTACTTTTCTAAACTTCTAAAAAGTGATTCTCACAATTATATGCATCGATTTATAGTTTCTTGTTTTATTTATGATTTCGCATTTTTGATCTATCAGCATTTACGAAAAACAGCATAAATAAACAGCTAGATCAAATTTTGTGGATTTTTAAGATATCAGGTTTTTGTTTAAATCGCTATTCTATTCAAAGATTTATAGAACATATTATACAAAGTAATTAGAAAAAAATTTCAAAATCTTATATTGATCACAAAAAATTCTTAGCATTTTAAATACATGAGTCAGAAAAAATAAAAAAAGTTGAGAAAAAACAGTTTATAAAATTTTGAAGATGAATGGAATGATTTGGCACACTGCTAAAAAAATTAAATAGTTTGTTAAATTAATATAATTAGATACATAAAATTTTGTACATATATTTAAAAAATCATGCAAGTAAAATAAAGTAGCAAAACTATTTTTCAAAATCTGGTCTTTTTAGTGTACTGTATCCCCTTAAGTTTGTGAAGAATTTGTTGCAGAAAAAGCTGCGTGACTATTTCAAGTCTTTGCTAAATTTCTTTCTATTCTTATAATGTAACTCCCGAACTCGATAAAAATAATAAATATATGAATGTACGTTCAAACTTTCATGAACGGATCCTCTAAACAAAAGATTTATTTCTTAAATATTCTACGCATTGCATTATATCAATATCGAGCTAAAGAACTTTTTTTTTCTTTTATTCCTATTCTTTCTCGTTCGATTCAATATCTTTCCACCTAAAGAGAAAAAAAAAATGTGATGAGTTATGGTGCATAAAAGCATCCTTTTTTTTTTTTTTTTTTTTTTTTTTTTTTTTTGTAGTCGTTCAAGAGGAATAAAAAGACCGGAATGACTTCCTTTCCCAATTTCAATAATTGAAACAAGTAATCATTAAAAGTTTGTTAAGTGTTATGCTAATATTGATAATCAGTTCTTTTCAACTTGGAGATAAAGACCCTTTTTTCCCGACGCAATATATTTGAAGGCGTTAAAATTGATTTCCTCATCTCTTTTTCGTCGTCATAAGCTGTAGAAATTCTCGTTTTCTTTTAGAGAAATACAGTTCCCTATTTCCCTTTAGTTTTTGATTAACTCGATATCAACCAATTACTTTTTTTTCATGACAAACAAAAAAGTCCATTAAGATTCTTTAAATGATGAAAATGCTTCTCCAGTTACATATGAGATTTTATAATAGAACTTGTCTTTAAATCTAGTCTCTTCTTAAAAATAATAAATACATGATATATTATGTTTCTATGAATCCATAAATGTCACTGTTTATTACAAGCAATATTTTTTAAAAAGAAAAACGACTATTTCTCCCATAAAAAAAACTGTTATTTAATTGAATTTATTTTAAGAAAACATTTAAACTGATAATGTTGTTAATTATGCATCTCTCTCTCTTTCTCTCTCTCTTAAGATAATCAAACTTAACAGTTTTGATTCGTGCTCTGTTTTAAAAAATTTTGAATTTATCTCTTTTACAGCCCTTACTAAGCAAATAATTCAAAAATTATAAATGTTCATTTATATAGTTTTAATTCTATTTTTAACACCCGAAGAATTTTATTTTACAGTAATTTTAAGTAAGGGAACAATAATTGGTAACAACACAAAACTAATTTAAAAGTAAGTTTTTAAAAAGGTATATAAACCACTTGTTGAATACGAAGTATTATTTCTTATCCATGTAGAAATTATATTTTATAAAAATTATAATTGAGGCATATCTGCTTTTTTTCCTAATGCTTTTTAAGATAAAAAAAATAGCTACCTTTCCTTTGCTTCTTATGTAATTATTAGTTTAAATTTTTGGAAAACTGTTCCATCGATAATAGTAAACAAGAACGATTGCAGCTATTTCTGTGTTCGTAATAATAAATAAAAAGATAATGATAGCAATCAAACATATGATTAGGCCTTCAAAAGTTTCTCATTTCTATATTTGACCATAATCAAAATAATTACACGTTTCAGTTTGCCGTGATAGCGACCAACTTAATTAAGTAATTTATGATTAATGGCATAATTTCTCCTATAAAAAATAATACAACACTTCATTTCAAAGTACCTCAATAAATACTTCATTTTAAAATAATTTGTTATAAAAATCTGTGTGTGAGAAAAATAGAGAGATAAAGAGAGAGTTAACACATACAACATTGGAACTTTATAAATGTTTTTATTGTTTTAAAATAAACATTATTAATAGAAATATTTTCTAGCTTGACAAATTTATCCGATCAGAGACAAATAAAATTATAAATAATTGATTAATTCAGTTATAAGTTAACAAACAAAGGGGCTAGTAATTATTCATTACCTTAATTTTAAGGAAAAGAAATTTTGCATTCTTTTAACATGTAAACAAATTAGGGATAAGTAATTAATTAATCAATTGCATAAAAAAAAATTTATTTATACGTTAGAGTACTCTAAAGTTGACAATACGTAATTGTTGCTTCATTATAATGTACCGGTATATATTCATATTATATACTTAAGACTTTTCAACAAGACTGAAAAATATTATGAAACTTATTAAAGATTACATCTTACAAATTTCAAAATAAGTTACTTAGCTTGATTGTATAGATAATGACATTAACTAATTGATATTAGTGTTCAGGCAACTAATAAATGATTTTACATCAGATCCGAAACGGAAAATCGTTATTGGAAAAATTTTTCGTAAAGAGTTTAAGCGGATTAACATACGAAAGAATGTTATTACTTTTTATTCAATTTTTTAAGACATCCTATGTAAGAAGGCTTAAAAGATCTGCTATAGATTAAAAAACAAGCGATAATTATTCATTGTTCCGCATAACATTTTAAAATTGCATTTCGTAGCGTAGGTATTCGCAAGAGATTTTCTATATTGCGAAATATTAATTCACTTAATAAAGAAAATCTCAAAAGCTAATGTAAGTCAAATTAAAATCATGAATCATTATTTAAACATGTTTGTTGCATTTTCTATAAGATCTGTAAGAAAATGATAAAGGATTGCAATTGGTAATATAGATCGATGCATCAAAAATAACAATATTGATCAAGAAATAAAAAAGAAATAAAACAATGATCCTTTTTATTTATTTTATAGTTAAAAAATATTTTTTCATCATATTAAATGTTATTAATCACACGGTTGTGGCAACATTAGCAAATAGGAATAGTGAAAAGGTTATTCTGTCTCATAAAAATTTTATGAATCAGATAGATGAATTAAAGAATTGAAATATTTGCTTAAAAATTATTTAATCTCACCCTGAATTGTCTGTATTACCATCGAAATTGTATATTAATGCCAAAACGAATAAAATGTTTTATAATGGAAAATTCAATAAAAATGTAACTGTATTTTTCTGGGAAAAAGATGTGAAAAATTTACAAAGTTATTAAGAAAAGTAGATAAAATGTATGTGTGTCTTAAATCATAATTGAAAAATTCTAATTGAACCAATATTAATTTTTATATCAATATTAAAGAATGTCGGTCACTTTTTAATCATTTTTAAATTTCGAAAAATACGAAACGTAAAATTAAATACAGAATTTTGGAAAAAAAAAAAAAAAAAAGGTTGAGAAGATAGCTTTTTAATTCATTGGATATATTTCAGATAAATTTTGTAAGAAACAGATCTTTAATAAGTATACTGTAAAGTAAGGAATGAAAAATTTGAAGATAGACGTGGAAATTTCATCTAAGTCAATCATCAATTATGAATGAAAATTCTCATTTCTCGCGATTCAAGCAGTTTTTTTATCAATTAGAAACTTCGCTTCTTCAGTATTACTCTACAGTGGCTCCATCTACATTCTTGATTTTATACTGCAGTATGACCCGAAAAATGCTAGTAAAAATATTGTTTGTTGGCATTATATAAATATTTTCTCTCCATATTTGAACAAAACAAACAAAAAATCTTATCTACCCCCAGTAGATAGTGCACATCTGGTTACAACCATTAAGTTTACGTAAATAGTAGACTTTCTTTCATTGATTTAGCTATTCCGAAATAGTGTATAACAGTTACTTGAAATATTCAAAGCTTTGAAACTGATATATATTAACAGTTATTTCAATTTCTGTTCCCGTCGTAAATATAGTCTTTTAATATATTTTAAAATAGAAATTTCTTTAGAAATTCGAATTCTCTTAATAGAATTATTAAGTGTCAATCCTATAATGTTATACAATACCGTCAAAATATATCATAGAATATACATCGCATTAAAATAAAACACAACAAAAAGGAAAGTAATTTTTTATGGATGAACATGACAGATTAAATATTATACATATATGTTATTCTCTTTCATCTAATTAATAACCGTTGAATTAATGGATTTTTGAATTATTCATTTTAAAATGTCTAAGTTAAAGGGAAAATGAAACAATGTGTGAAAGAAGGATAAGACCTGCTTATTAAAACTCAGAGTTCTTTTAGAGATAAAATTTTAATAATTCATACAAAAGAAGGAAACATTTTCTGATCTTGGATCTTTAATCCAAAAATAATTGGAATAAAGTAATTAGAGCTAATAAAGTTGAATTTTATGTGACAGTGAGCATTTCGAATCTTTAATGAGAATTGTTATATTAAATTCTTTAGAAATTTTAGAACTCTGTGTTAAAAATATCTTGGAAGGTACAAAATAATTAGAGAACCTCAAATAATATGATATATATTTAATGAAACATTTTAAGAGTAAATTTTATCTTGTAATGAATTACACACAAACACACAAACATAAACTCCTTTTTCTTTCAAAAGGAAAAGTTACGTAATTATTACTTATTAATCCATAACAATGTTGTAATTAACACTCTAAGATGCTTCATTTTACTAAATTTAAGAAGTTTTATAAAATGTTTCAAGAAAAATAACTATTGAAGGTATCGTAAAGATTTCAGTGATTTTCTGAATAATTTCCATTTTTTAACAAAACAAAAATAAATGACTGTTTTATATTCGAAATTGCATAGGAACAATATTTCTATACTTTTTCTGATTTACTTATATAAGGTCTCTAGAATTACTTTTTAAAGTTTTAAGCGCATATAGCATGAGTAAGTATTTAAAATTCTATTTGGAATTAAATTTTATGCTCATATGCATTGAAATGTATAGCCATAAAACTGACATTTACAGATATTGTTTAAACTTATGAACAGGCCTTTGGTGAATATTTTGAAATGATAAATATATTCTTAATGAGAAACATTTTTTTCTCCAGTGCCTTAAAAGAAATGTCATTTTTATCAAAAGGTATGAAAAGTTTAATGAAATTTCAGTAATAAATCTTTATTCACATTGTTACAAAATTCAAAGCAGCTAATGAATGCTTGGATAAATCAAAAGTAGACCTATTTACTTAAGTGATGTTATACATAAAATGTCACACTGAGTATTTATATAATTAAGACGATACGTTAAAAGTCACTGAGTACTTATGTAATTAAGATTATACTGATTATTTATGAATATTTATTTAATTAATATTATAACGATAATTTAACCGGAGTATTTATTTGAATAAATACTGAGGCTCAATTACAAAATCAAAAGAAATTAGTTGAATATCTGAAAGAAAGACACTGCTATTTATCCTTTGTAAGTATAGCAAATGATTTATATTGAAGAAAAGTTTTTATACGTAATATTCTCGTATTATTTATACTTCAGTTTTCCCTTTGTTATGAAAAAAAATATCACAATATCCTATTCTACTTATTATAAGATATTTATAAGTAGAATTATATGCGTAAAAATACGTATAATAGCTATTGCTATAATGTATTAATAAATATTTGTGATTTAATTTATAGGTATTTTAAATTCCATACCACGCGTTTTTAAAAATATAATTGTGGTTATTTTTATTTTCAAATTGTGGGCTAAAATTCTCATTGATGCTTATCAGATTTTCCAAACTTTTTTTTTATTTTTTAAACTATTCAAATATTATAAAATATGTGAAAAGTTATAAGAATATTATAATTTTTTTGAATTAGACTCAGTACTATCAGCATTGAATGAATCGTTTTCTTGGATAGTTTAAGTAATATTTGAGTGTTACAAATACTAAAATAAAAATATTACAAATTTTCTCTATTATGTTTTTCTACTTTATAATTGTTTCAAATTTAATAAATTGTACAATATTAAGTAAGAAAATACAAATAGTAGCAAGAAATCAGTAGACAAACACGCTTGTTTATTGAAACAAATTAAAATTCAAACAGAAAAGGAAACGTAATACCACTAAAGAATTTTAAAATGTTATAAAAATATTTTTAATTGTGACATTTTATTACAAATTTTTGTTTTGGGAAATTTTACGAGGTAATGTAATATTGGGTCCATCTCTCCTTCCCTTTCTTAATGCGATAAGTAGACCACCTTATATTTTATATCAAATTAAACTAGAAATGATTTTTATGTAACTATATTTAACCACTCGTGCAAAGGATGCTTATTACTTTCATATTTAATAAGAATAATGTATAAAATACTTTTTCATCATTAGTCAATCACACACAGTAGTTATATTAAGCTGTTGATTGGATATGTAAAAGAAAATATTGAATCAAAGTTTAATTGATTTAGCTATTTTTTGATTTATTAATATAATTATTTGTTACTATTGATATATAATTGTGTGATTTGACTATTGATAACATCAATAGTAAAATTATTAGTTTATATTTATTTCAGAAAGACAATAAGTATTACAGATAATATTTATGAGAGAATTTTTTTAGTCTCTATTATGACAAATAAAATATGTAATTAAATATTTAATAAAAATATTTATTTTTGGTACCAGAAAAGAACTTATTATCTGACTCAAAATACAAACATTTCAATTATATTACGGGATGTGCATAGATAAACTTAAAAAATAGTTCTTTTATTCAGTGGGCCAATTTTTCAATAAAATTTATAGCATATTAGTGTACAAGTATATATTTAATATAAAAACATTCCTCAGTTATGTTATTCAATATAAATTGGAAAAAAAATTCATTATTAGATCAATTTTATTTAATTTGTTTATCCTGACAGTTAGACGAGTCATTGGTAAAAAAAATACAAATATACTCTAACTTATACGTTTCCTTAAATTATACCTCCATATAAGCTTTCTGAAGTATTGTATTACATATTGTTGAACTATTACATAATTGATAGGAAAACCTTGCTCAATTATGCTATTAAATATAAATTGAAACAAAAAGAGCCGTTAGACATATTTTATTAAATGGTAGTTGAATTTGTTCATCTTGTTAATCAGAAGAGTCAAATTATCCTGACATATTATATTCTAATTTATATTATCTTAAAAAATTAAAACTTTACATTATTTTAAACTTACAGACTTTTTGTATTGCGAATTATTGGACTATTACACATTTAAAATAAAAGCTTCCTTCAACTATATCATTCAATACAAAATGAAAAAAAATTCATAGTTGGATAAGTATTGCTAAGAGGTAGTTTCATTTGTTCATCTTGATTGTCAGAAGAGTCAATAATAAATAAATAAATATACCATCCTTATTTGTATTTATGATATTACTTGATATTAACTTTGCGTTCCAGTAAGCTTGCAAAAATAAAATACATTTTTGGAATATTAAGTAAAACGAAAAGATTATATATATATATATAAATATATATATATATATATATATATA
>BMAW01010986.1:85067-123814 GCA_019974015.1 Nephila pilipes | reverse complement strand
TTGCCTTTCAAAAGGCTCTAGAGCCAGTTCTATGTTTCAAGGATCGCACTTGAATACATTATTTCATTAGCATATAAAACGAGTGATGCGCTCAGTGAAAACTGGGGGAAATAGAGAAAAAAAGTATTTAGAAACAATATTCGGCAATAGGTGGCGCTGAGCCAATATCTAAGGCGTTGTTTTGCAGATTGTTTTTATACCTGCTACAAAATTGAATAGTTGATTTAAGTTGTTGTTGTTTTTTTCAGTTTCACCTAAAAACACAGAAGATATCTCATTCATTCAAATTTTTGACGAGCTATGTGGAGGGGCAGTGATATCACAACTTTGAATCCTTTAAACACGCTTCATATCAACTTAAGATTTATTTCATGGTAACCAGCGTCTGTGATTCTTTTGGTTCTGAAAACTTTTATTGTTGCTGAAAGGAATTAAGATTCTACGCTTTGTTGAAAATGTTAACTTTGAAAGAAAGGGCTCTTATCATAAAATTATTTTATCAAAATAACGTAATATCTCTTAAAAAATTTCGGAGACAGAAAAGTATACATGCAGACCAATGACTGATCGTGGCATTCATAAAATGATTAAAATATTTGAGGTAAAAGCGTGACGTGACATTGTTCCTAACAGAGGACGAAAATGAATGGACATTTCTAGAGTTGAAAATTTTGTTATTGTTGCAGTATATTTATTGAGTCAGGCGCCATATGATAATGTAAGTTTGTCAGCTATCACTAATGAAGTCGAAATGCCGATTTTCATGATGAGGAAAGTGATGTGTAACATTTTGCTCTACTATCCATACAAAATTCAGAGATAATAACAGATGTGTCAGGATGATAAAGAAATTCGGCTAACATTCGCTCTACAATTCGTTGCACGAATGATTGTGGATGATTATTTTCCATGAAATATGCTTTGCTTTGACGAAATGCTTTTTTATGTAAATGAACAAGATGAAATACAAACGATTGTTGGATTTGGGTGACAGAAAATCCTAATGTTCTTCAACAAGATCCATTGCAAGCAACAAAATTGACGGTGTGGAGAGGTTTTACTGATACTTTTAAGATAGAGTCATATTTTTTTATAGAAACAGCACCCAAAGGCATCATTACATGTTTTGTAAATGGAATAAGATATCACAATATGTTGTCAAGTTTTATTATTCCATAGTTGAAACAACGATACTGCCATCAAAATGCGTTTTTATGCAAGACGTTGCATGATCTCATACAACTCGCTAATTTCAAACCTTCCACAAGACCGCATAATAAGTCATTATTTTCAAACAATATGACCACCACGATCACCTGATTTCACACCATGCAATTATTGGCTGTGGATGTTTTTGAAACACTGTGTCAAAAGACAGATGTCAGACTATCTCTGATCTGAAGAAAAGTATTACATTTCACAATTACACGCGACACTTAACCCTGTGCAGTAGAAAATACAGTTTTCAGAATAAGATGCATGATTGTAAGCAATAGAGGTTTCTTTGAGCATGTGTAATGCTGTTTTTGTTTTTGTCACAACAGAGTGAAATGTTTTTATTTTTGTTTGTTGGCGTAGATTGTATCCTAACATGACATTTCCTCTTTTTTTTTCCTGTATTATTTGGAGCCGTAGATCAGAATCTAGGATTTTCAGAAATAGCGAATTTTAATTTTATCTGCAATGAAAAACGTTTTATTTAATTTATTTAACAAATATAGAGAAACAAACTCCTTATATATGGCACAGCGCCCCCTATTGACTAAAATTGTATTTAAATTTTTTCGGTGCTTACCGAGATCGAAACTCCTATTACACGCTTGTGAAATTATGTTCTGTTGTGAGTCATAGATCCGGCTCTAGAGATTTCTGAATAGGAGAGCATTAAATTATAACAACCTTATATATATATATATATATACCAGCTAACATAAGATTTCGTAAGTTTGTCTTAATTCACTTGAATATCGAAAAAAAATGTGTTCTTTCCATCATATTGTAATAACAATATGATGGAAAGAACACTCTTTTTGCAATATTTAAGTGAATTAAGACAAACTTACGAATTTTATGTTTGCAAAATTATGAATAAACATCATTCAGAAAAAGCCTCTCATAAATGTTATATATATTGAATCCTTGGTAAAAATAAAGAAATTATCTAATTCTTTTATTTTGTATATATATATATATATATATATATATATATTGGAAATATTTTACAAAATATCTCCAGTTCTATCAAATTCAGTATACTATATTAAAAGAGATTTCTTGAGCTTAGATAGAGTTTATTTAATATGTATTAAAATGTAATAATGAGCCATCGTAGGATTTATTAAGTGATGAGAAATAGAGAAATTAAGGCTTAGAGTAATCAGAAGCATTGTTTTCGAGTGTAAACTTTAAATGATATATCTATTTCTTTGATTTTCAGTCTATGTACTACAATAAACATAAAATAGATTTGAGTTTAACTTCCATCGTCTGCATTTGCATCATGCATTGCATGAAAGTCTTCATTTCAATTTGATTTCCAGTTTAAAAGATTCAATGGTTTTGTTTACCCTATGAATTGACTTTGATACAGCCGGAAATCGAAACACAGGTCAAAAGATACTCTGGAGACCATTCTAATTTCCATTTTGATAGTTAAAGTAACGCAACAATCATTCAAGTTCCTGACCCGATTTGATTCCATTTTTTTTCTTCTAAATCTTTCGTTTGTCCATGAATGGCCACGCATATATTCGGCGTGTGGAGATCATTAAAATTAAAATTGCTTATGCTAATTCTCTTTATTTTCTTCAATCAATCCCTTCGTTTTTGAAATCTTTAGCTGTTCTAGATTTTTTTTTCTTCTTTTGAACTATCAAGCAATCAAAAAAGCCTGTTTTTTCTGTCATATGAAAGAGTTCCGTTCATCAGAACTTTTTGTCAGTAGTAAAAATTAAAAGGAAAAACGTAAATGTGACACACACACATTAATGCAGTTGTTATTAACATATTTTAAAGATTTTGAAGTGAAGAAAATAATAGCGACTTGTTCAATCTCTGTCTCTTTTAGATCAGTTTTTAAAACGTTTTTCTGAATTTCACTTGGTGTGTGTGAGTGTGTGTGTGTCATCAAATTTTCGATCGTTAATTTAACCAACTTCCCATCAAGCTAAGGCTTTGAAATTTTGGGAATTGTTCGTACTCGCGTAACAATGCAATATTTAGACATTTACGACATTTTAACTAATATTTCAATAATTTTAATAAGTCAAAATATTCTTTCCTCTCGGCGCTTTTAGGATTGAGGAAAAAATTTATTTCTCCCTCTGGGAACACCGGGCACTCCCCACGCCACATGAGGTATCGTAAAACTAACAAAGGGGAGATAGTAAGGGTTGCTTATTTTTAGTCAGTAATCATTCGCAAGAAAGAAAGATTCCAATATTTAGCGCCGTGTCTTATCACAATAATTTTTTCTGAATTCTGGTTCCCATTTTTTTTAATAGAATGACTTACAAACTTTCAAATGCATGTTTTGATTTTATGAGTATTATGAATTTTTTAATGCGCTCACAAATGTCTCTTTTTAAGAAAATTTTAAAGTTAAAAATAACTAACAGTTTTAACTAATATTTCAATAATTTTCTTTAATAAACATTGACACCATATAAAAACGTTGTTTTTAAAAACGTTGGTTTTTATATCGAATTATTTTTCATAAAAAAGTTCACAAGAAGAAAATTAAAATTTTTGAGAAATTTCTGATATTCAGATCAGAAATTCTTTACATAAAAATATTTCAGCTCAAATTAAATGGTTTACATAAAACATAAATACGTAAAATACTTGTTGATTTTAACAAAATTTTTTCTTTGTAACAGGTCAAACTCTTAAACTTTAAGAAAAAAAAATGAAGAGCAATTATAGATTACTCTGTTTAATACTTGAATTTATTGTAAAAAAATGCGTTTCTTATACATCTACTGCTCCGAATAATTGGCATAGATTTTTGCTTTTTAGAAAAGAAAATTTCGTATCAATCTATCCTTTTTCTAAAGATAAAGTGATACGAACGCTTTAGTATATTTTTGATGATTTGTCATAATAACGCTGATACTTGAGCGTTACGTTACAGCTTCGTTAAGTTAAATAAGCTATTGATTAATCAAATTTCTTGAAAAAATAAACATACACCATACTTATTAACAGGTTTATTGTGGAGAAAACTGATTTTTTTATATGCACGTGTGTGACTATGTTTGATATTAAAGGTCAATAAACGAGGAAGGACACTTTTTAGCATTTTCTTTCTATTTACAGATAAAAAAAAAGATTCAATTACATTTTGTAGTTTTGTAAGAATATTGAGAATTAACGCGATTTCATTTAAAAAATCAGTCCTAGTTTTTTGTTAATCAAATGTTCATTAGTAAATTCAGTAATTATGCTTTTTACCACAGCAATTTAAATAACGCAGTTTAAATCAGAACGATTAATTAAAAAGTAATTGACAATATTTGAAGTTTTTTTTATTTATAGGAGGTATTAAATTGATAATAACTGGGAATAAGAATTTATTTAATATGTGTGTATAAATCTAAGTTATCCTGATGATTAAGATATAGAGAAAAAAAATTTCAAGATAATCTGTTGTGCCAAATTATAAAACACTTAAATTAAATATTATTATAATGATTAAATAAATTAAACAATTTTAGGATAAACTTGGAAATTCAAAGTATATTCATAACTGATACTAAATTACAGTATTGTAAATTAAGTAATAAAAGAAAAATTTAAACATTATATCATTTAAATGTGTAAACAAAAAAATGTATTATATAGACACAGAAGTCTAATGTATTAATAATTAACTTCTTTAAAGAAAGGACTTTCCATACTACATCATATTCGTAAGTTTAAAAGAGTTTTATAATAAGATTGTTAAAAATCTTAATGCACTTATTGTTTTTAATATCACAAACAATTAGTTTCCAATCTCGCGAGACTTTGAAAAAAGTAATTGAATTTTTATTCAAGTTTTAAAATTAAAACCTAATTGTAAAAAAAACAACAGATTATGAATTCGTTTCCAACACTCACTTAAATGTAATTTTCATATGAAAAATATCACCAGACACACTACAAAAAGCTGCTATTACAATTACATGGATCTCTTAAATTGTTAATAATGAAAATTTTAAGAAACAATTGGGCTATGTACGTAACTATATAGGTAAAACAGTAGAATTTGGAGGCAGAATTTGAAATTTTGTAATAAATTAATAATTTTTTTAAAATTTGATGTAGTAAATTGATAAATTAAAAATAGATTTTCATTGAGAAATATACTGAAATTTTTTTACTGATAAATTTGTAGAAAATTCTTTGGTATTTCTTTTAATAGATTTTATGAACATGGCTCAGTTTTTCAAACTGAAGATTTATTTGTAATTTTAAGCTAACATTAATAAATTGCATATTTAAAGAATCAGTTAATTTCAAAATTTCTGTTAGTTTTAATCAAAAATTTAATCCAAATATTAAACCTTTCGAGTGTAGATATTAACTCCTCTTTAATATGAATCAAACAATGACATTTAATTCTGAAAGAACATGTAATTCTTTGATTTATTTGATAAAAACTATAATAAACCTATTTTTAAAAAACATATTATGAGGCATAACACTAAAGAAAAATACGAGAAAGTGTGGTTATAATATTCTTCAAATTTATTTTTAAGGTTAATGGCAGACTTTTTAAAAGATCTGTATCCTCCCCTCTCATGGGAATAGAAGGTAAATTTCAAAATTTTCTGTTTTGTATTGGAACCAATTGAAAAATGAATAAGTAAATAAAAATTAAAATAATTAATAATAAAAAACTTGAGAATAACTTTTCCTTACTATATGAAACTTTATTCACTAATTATCTCTATAAATGATTCTGCAATGCGAAAGCTCACATTTAAATATTTCTACCACACGTACACAACACAATTATAGCTCTTCATATGCTTTTGAATTCTGAAAGTACTATTTGAAAGTTATTTATAAAATTTTGAATAATTATTTCTAAATTATTTGTGATAAATTTTTATACATAACATTAAAAATGAAAGAAAAATCTACCATGGGGAAATTATACATGAATATCATTATTTTAAGCTAGATGAAACTTTAACAAATGTAAGTTTAATTTGAGTTAGAAATTCTAAATTTGAAAAGAGTATTTAAAAATGCATAAGAAAATTTATTTTCAGTAATCTTTATTGTTAACTGAGAATTTGAATTCAAAGAATAAATTTTAATTATTTTTTGTTTCAACTCCTTATTAGTATCATATTATTTTTTCTAAATGTAAATAAATCAATTTTTTGACACTATGATTTGACTATAATTTTTGGTCTTTATGTTCTTATCTGAGGTATCTTTAGCAAATAATTGTCGTAAAGTTTAACTTTTCATGATAATTACAAAAAGTCTCTCTTTTATTTATTCTAAATTAAGAAATAAAGCAATGTATTGATAATTCTGAGTTATTTACAGGTAATAGAGGTAAAAATGATTCAAAAATCCAGCTTTGACGTAGCAGTACTTTTTAAACGTATGTAAATGTATATAATATACTGATGAAAGTTTCAACAATTTAAGCCCTGCTGTTTAAAAAACAGTCTACAAGCGCTATATATTCAGTAATGTCTTACTCACAAATCAACTCATTCTATCCATTGCGAACGATTAAAGTAATTTTTAAAAAATTTCATTATTAAAATTGGTTCGTTGGTTGATTAAAATTCATGGTACTGAATCCTCGACGGATATATTGTACCAAACATAAGTTCAAGATGTTATAAATATTTTTTGATAAAACAATTTAAAATTGTAGCTCAAGATAAAGAACAGAAAAAGTTCATTAAAATTAAATCTATGAAGTAATACCAATGTTATGTAAAAAGCAAAAAAATATTTGGGTGGGGGGTTTTCCCCAACGAAGTCAATTTAAAGAAGATTAAAATATTTAAAGAAAACATAGTTATATACAGAACATTTTCTTAAAATATGCTCCCTATTAGAAGACATATACAACTTTTCCCAGTAAAAGTTGTTTAATTAGCGTGTCCAATTCGTAGACGCGTTATACTAGTATCCCAACTTCTATAATGAAAATGGAGTCGTACATGAGAGGAAAAATTTTACTTAATGCAATTTATCATCAAATTCCAGGTTTCATAGATCCTTCTCGTGATTAAATGCTGTTTTTTTTTTTTTTTTTTTGCTTTTTTCTTTTTGTTTCAGAATCTTATTAAATTGCTTTATATTATAATTAAAAGAAAATGAATAATTTATATACAAAAACTCATGGAAACGCAGATTTAAAAAATTGCTTTATTTTAATTTTTAACAATATATTTTTAACTTAGCACATCTTTTTTCGGCTAAACAACAGTTTATCTTAACAAACTAAAGTTACAAGTATTAAAATAAATGTTACTCACTGCTCCGATGTGCTTTTACACTCTTAACTTTCGTTAGAATTTTTTTTCTGCATATGTATTCATCATCGAAAGAAATACTGAAAATAGCTCTTTTTTGAATATGTTACAACAAGTTTCCCTCGATAACATTAAAATATAAGTAAAACATAATAATAATGTCTGATCGCAAACACTGTGTGAGTGTTGGGGTAGATTTATTCTTTTGTTAAAAAAATCAATAAGAAAATAAAAACTCTTATTGTTATGTAACTCGGATAATATGGGGTTGTTAAGCAGTTTCAAATACAGATGTAATAAAAGTTGGAGAAAGTTTATTCTGCAGTTGGAATGTTTCACAGATTATATATACATATGCCTTAGAAGAGAAATTACAATTGAAGAGAAAACTCAACAGAATGTAGTGTTGATTAATGGCTTGAGCAGTCGTAAAATGATGCATAAATTTGGAAAGTTAAGGGAGTCTGTGTTTTATTACAACACTTGAAGATGAGATATAGCCTAAGGGGATTTTTAAAAAAGCTGCCTACTTCTATTTTTTCTTATCCTTGCAAATTTAATAACAATAACTCCCTTTGTGAGCAAATATTTTGAAAATGTTTGCAAAGAGATATAAAGAAAAATATCGGACGAAGAATGTAATTCTTTTTGCCTTTTATTTGAAAGCTGAATTTTTAGCAAAGGAATAACCTTTGTTAAAAGCTATATATGTTAACAAAAAGTGAACAGTTGAATGAAATAAGAAAATGGAGAACTTTCCAGCTGAAAATAGAGTATTTCGCTATTTACGATTTCTCTTTGTAATCCTTTTTATTTCTTCAGAAAAAGGCGAAAAAAGGAGGTAAGATAAAAAAATAAACAAGGATTTTATGAAATTCTTTCTCGCCTTTATTGAAAAAAAAAAGAAGGAAAAAAAAAAAAAAAAAAAAAAACCTAAAGTTATTAGTTTCCGAAATTCCTTATCAAATCCGATTGACATAAGTTTAGAAGAAGTTAAAGATTGAAGCCTTTAGAAAAAATAAATAAGGTAATTCATGTATAATAGTTGTTACGATAATTGCGTGTATATTTTTCACAGAATCCGAAAAGAATTAAAAGATATTTAAAAATTCAAAGTTAGACTTCTTAATCAGAAAAATTATATCACTTCGATATTTTGTAGATATTAAAAACAATTTCATACGAAAAAGGCTTTAATAAATGAGTTTGAATTATTTGTGCGTGAGTGTATGTGAGATAGAACAAAACGGATAAAGAGAAGCTAAAGAAAGCGTGAGTGGGCTCTTAGGAAGACTAATTTTTATTATCGTCAAATTTGATATAAATGGAAATGCTTGTATTTTAATCTGATAGCGTTCTGTTCAAACACTGAAATAAATTATTGGATGATCTATTATTTTTATTTTAAGTGAATAACTTGTTGCATAAAAAGAGATGTATTTACCTCTATTTTTCTCTATATAAAGTTTAATAACTCATTTTAGAGAAATACGCTGGCTTAACACATAGTGAGCCATTTGTGTTCTTATGGTTATTTTCAGTTTCTTCATTGAACCGTGTGACCACCGATGGGCATTTTATAATTGTGTTTTAGAAAATGCCCTGTTCCCAACCGTAGGCACATATATAAGGGGTTTGCAAATGTAAGCTGATCAGTCGGTCTCAGAGCTCATTGTCGCTTCCATCGCCTAAGGAGAGCCATGAGCAGGGCATTAGAGTAATAATCGCACCAAGTAGTGGTGGTGGTGATAGTAATACTTAGAGCTCTTAGGTTTTGTCTTTTTTTTATCCTAATAATGTAAATCCAAGATTTGGTAAGGACCCCTCAATGAATGCAGACGCATTCGTTAGCGTCGAAAAGACAATGATGTAAAATATATTTGTAACTCTATAAATAATCAGTTCTTACAAAAATATATTATTTTTATTTCAATTTTACGAGTCGTTCTACTGATTTTATTGTTATATGATTTCACTTCGAACCACCAGGTATCATTGCCAGTGTTTTCTACTTTAATGAACTACATACAAGCATCGCTGCCAGTGTTTTCTACTTTAATGAACTACATACGAGCATCGCTGCCAGTGTTTTCCACTTTAATGGTAAATAAATCTATTCCACTTTAGTGGAATGCATATATTTGCATGAGGAATTCCACAAACATCGTACCTTATTGCTGACTAACAGATTACATGTTTTTCAATTTTTGACACCACCATTCTCTCATATGGGTACGAAAAATAAATAAAAAATAGATATAGTGTAAGAAAAAATATATAAAAATCAACAAGAGAATAATCATAAAACTATTTAACAAAAACCCTAAAAAATCCCTGAGTGGTCATTCGCTTGAATAGGCATTAAATAAAAAAAGACACATCGAATAACTTCCTTAATTTTCATCAAAGTTGAACAAAACTGTTATCCCTGCTAAAGTCTCAAAGAGAACTAAAAAATGTTGGAGTTAACTTATTAATTAATAAATTTCAAAAACAGATTTCTTTTTCATTATCGGTGAAATTTCCTCCCATATATATGTATTTTCCCTTAATAATAATAAAAAAAAAATTAAATTTCAAATTTTGTAAGACCTTGCTTCAAAATTTCCGAGTTACGAGGTTTCAAAAAAATCGATTCCTTAATATTAAATCTGTGTCTCAAATATTTGAAAATAAAATATTTCAACTCAACATTTTTGAAGCTTCTTGTATCAGATGAAAGATAATTTCTGAATTGAATCCTAAGAGTATAAGAAATTATTCAAAAAGAGCAATATTATTTTGAAAAATATGAATTATTAAATACAGTACGTGAAAAGATGAATTGTAATCAATCAAATCTTTTATAAATTTAGATTTCTCATGTCGTAAAACCATTAAATCCAAATTTTCATGTAATTTTTACCAATAGTTCAAGAAATGTTCAATTTTGAGATCACGATTAGAAATTGTATTGCCTTAGGGGCCGCAATAATAGATTTTAAATCTTCATTTTGGTACACTTAACAAGCAATGCTAAAAAACGGAGAAAAATTTATAAAATGTTTGCGCAAAGTTATCTAATATATGACCCCTAACAGTTTTTACCCAATAGCTCTGGAGTTAATGGTTGGATTCGAATGAAATTTGGTACAGCTATTTATATCAGTGCCTACCTAACTCATCATGTTCATAAAAATCATGTTCCGTAATGCGAACAATGTAGTACTAGAATTAAATTGGTTATGTCAATTAAGTTCATTATTATACTATTTACACCCTAATTTAGAACACTTCGAACTATTAACAGTAGTACGGGGTAATTTCTTAGTTCCAATTACGTAGTTATTGAAGGTGTATCATATTTTGACAGCGTTACAGATAGTGCATGACTTTAAATGAATTGAATTTAAGGAAATTATATTTAGGTAGTGAAAAAAAGTCATACCTTGGAAAGTTTACTAATTTAATGTGATTTTGAACTGGTATTATTATTCATTAGAAACTGATGCTAGTCGTCTAACTCATGACGCCATAATTTGCTATGACTTAAATCGCTATATTTAATTCTATATCTTGCATTATGGTGCGGGATTTACAGAATGATAAGTGTCAAAATAAAAATTCCTGAAAGCTATGGACTTTAGTTCTGAACGGCTGCAGAAGCGTGTAAGGGAATTTGGTCGGAAGGAAGGCTAGACATTTCTAAAACACTTAATTTATTTACTGCTCAGCTGGAAGTCTATCCTATCTCTCCTCTACTCTTTTGAAAGCTTATACTATATATACATATATCAGTCTTAATTTGCATGATCACGTTCTCTTCTTCGGAGGAAGCTCTAATAAAAATAATTGTTAATGACTAAAAATTCCCCCAAGAGGACTATTAGTAAAAAGATCGCGTATAGAGCCGTCATAAGCGTTTCAAGAAAAGGTTTTCATTTCACATATTCAGGTTACTCTTATAGATGTAATTTGTTTTCCATAAGTTTTATATTTTTAGTAATCCTCAATTTATTACTCATATATTTATTAGTTAAATTATAGGTGGTATTGTTGGGCTATTCTCTAAACTTCCCTTAACTAACTTTTGGGGTTACTTTCGGATTTTATAATTGAAATTCTCATTCCTTTCCAAACAAATTAACTATAACCAAGCAAATTAGAAGAAGATAAGAAGTGTAATGAGTTGAATTAAGAGTGATATGTAAGTGAAATAGAATTGAAAGGAATGAGGGGACAGGTATAAGCCGGTAGGTATTTGTAAGTTAGAAATTTGAGTGAATTAATATAGTTGATCATTTGAAGTTAAAATCAGTTGGAAGTGACTCCTGTTTAGAGTAAATGGTAATAGGAATTGAAACCCCTATATTCGTAAAGTTTCTCAATCGAAGCGAGTAAGTGAGTTAGCCGTAACTTTATTGTTTAATTTTAGGTTGGGATTCAGGCGCGTTTAGTATTATTTGAGAGAGAGATTGATATTGAATAATCTGTAAAGAAACTTTGTAAACAGTAATAGAGTTTTCTAAAATTATTCATTTACAATTTTTTATATTATTGATTATTTGATTACGCTTTACGACGTATGTAGATTTAAATAATGAAGGGAAGGCGTTAAACAAGGGTATGTGAATTATAATTACACAGTGAAAAGTTCTAACATATAGAAGTAAAAATGAATGAGTAGTAATAATTAAACCTCTTTTTTCATCGTAAAAAGAGTATTTTCTATAAAAAACGGCCAAATTAATATGTTCGAATAATAGGTATAATTGTAGACATGAATTAAAAATAAACTCAATCTCATATTGCTTTCGAAAAACTATATTAATAAAGTCTTTACTTTTTGGTCTAGACGAAAAAAAGAATAACTTGTGTTTTTGACAAATACCAAACTTCTGCGAAAGAGCACGTACAAGACTCCTAGGAGATGCCAAGAGGGTTATGATTGATATCCAACCGGTAAGAATTTTTTTTTCCTCGAACCAAAATACATGATCAGTGTCGTAAAATGTGTCACTAAGCATCTAAGAGGTTTTCTGATAAAGGTCCTTAGAGCTGTCGGTTCTGAACAAAAAAAAAAAAAAAAAAAAACCAAAAACAAAAACAAAATGCTTTAACAGGAATTATTTTCGTATTCTTCACACTCTTTCTTCATTCATTTATTTTCTTTTAACATTTTATTTTCATTTATACTTCCGCACAGGCTTAGTAAAATTAAATACTTTTAAATTAATAGTTATAGATAGAAATTTAGAGACATATGAGATTAATTAATACTAAGACAAAAGGAAAGGGACAAGATTAAAAAACTAAGAAACAGAAATATTCATCAGGATATAGTATAAGAAGTTCGTATTATTTTTACTATGATTAGTGCGTCATAACTCTTACTGAAAAAATCAGATGAAATACCAAATACATTCAATAAATTACAAGTAGTCAATGGAATCGAAAAAAATCTAAAAACAAGCTACCTTCTAAGAAAAATGTTTATTTTTATGTTGTGGAGTTGAGCACAGCATAATTAGAAATAAAACTTCCTGATTAATTTTATATTACTTTATACATAGATTTAAAAGTCACACATCTCCCCAAAATTGAATTTTCTAATGCTTATTAAATTTGAAAAAAAAAAAAAAAAAAAAAAATTATGTGGAAAATAGGTATTTTTTTATGAATTTAGCAGATAAATATATTTCAGTTGTACAAATATGAATGTTACTTTTTGCTTATTTTAAGTTTAAATGCTAATATTTATTTACGATTATCAGAAAATTTCGTTAGATTATTGATTGTAATTATCATGATTAGTATCACCCCCTACATCCTAATTTATAATTATCGACCGAGTGAAGATGATGACTCTTGAGTTTGTACCTCAATTTCCCAACTTCGTCAACTCACTCTCTTGTTTCATTTAATGTGCAAAAGACGCATTTATCCCAATAACGGTGCAATAGGAACTCGAAAGCGTGATTGGAATTAAAAATATTTAATATAGGCACAAAATAAAATAAAAATAATTTTATTGTTAGATTTATATTACGTATTGAAACACATTTTTTTTTTTAACTTTTCAAAATCATTTCTTTGCTTCGCAACAAAGATTTTAATGGAACAAGAAGCATTTTTATATACATTTCTTTTTCTTTATGTCATTTTAATATTTGAAGAATACAAATGTTATTTTTTAAAAATAATTACACTCACTCACACATACGCATACACATACACACACACACACACACACACGCATATATATATATATATATATATATGCTTGAAAATAATATAATTGATTTTTTTTCCAAGAGATTAGTTAGATATTAATATGGGTTTGCTTCACGAATTAATATGAACAACTATTTACATTTTAGAAACAAATATTTTGGGTCTCACTTATATAAAATAAATTTAATTCTTAATTCTAAAACTATATTAAGTGAGGGGAGAGCTCTAATGTAATAATGTAATAATAATGTAGCATATATTACTTAAAGTTCCCCATACTAAACAAAGTATGTACATTATTTTAACCAACAAAATATAAATTACACCTTGTATTAATCTTCAATACAATAAAATAATTTTTTACTGATATTTTGCATTACATTGAGATTATCTAACGTCATAAAGATATCCATTCAACTATATTTATCTCTTTGTTATCTAAATATCTCTTATACCTTAAAATAAATATAATAATTTTATTTTGGAAACTACCATTGGCCATGTGTTTTCTGCAAAAAAGCCTTTGAAGGATGCTTTTATCGAAAAATAATTTAAAATCCTCTCTTGTTTTATAAATTTCAACCGTGGGAGTAACTCTTTTGAAACGCTATAAAAGAAACATGATAGAGAATAAACAAAATATTTTTACGGGATATCTCTGTAGAAATTCGATGCAACCTTTTGAAAGTAACATTGGTAAGTTTTCTCTCTACAGTGCCAACGATAGCATTTACGAAATGTGATTTGAGATGAAACAAAATCCTGGGTAACAACAGCCCAACACAAGACAATCTAAAATAACGAAATATGGTATTGAATAATAAATTCAATGGTATGGAATACTATTGATATCATATGGAATAACTATCTCTTGTTCAACTCTTATACGAATTATATACTTCGAAAACTGATAAAAGTTTAAAATATTTTTTACAGTTAGTCTCAGCAGTTATGTAATTTAAAGATAGGCATATATTTGTATCTATAGAATTTGAATAAATAAAATTATTTTATTCTTTCATTATGTAAATTAGCTTATGAGACAGAATCTTGAAATGTAGTAAGTATTTTATTTTCTTGGAGAATGCAAGAAATGAAACCTAAAAACATTTGCGATTGATTTGGCTGTATTGCAAGGAAAAAATAGATCTCAGCATTATATATATAAATATGTTTAAAATTTTTATTGGTGATATATTTTCTATGGTTTTATGAGCCTTACTTTCCAGAATAATTAAATTATAAATTTCATTTACAAAGGCGTTTGTGAAACATTAAACTAATTATAAAACTTTTAATGTTATAACTTTTAGACAAATCTTAATTTAATTATCTTAAGAACAGCCATGAAAAACTTCATGGCAATAAATATTGTAAGAGTATCATATAAATAGAGACATATACATGTATTTGTCTACTAAAGACAACTGAGTTGCGTTTGTTTGAGAACTCAGATGCTAAGAGCACCTATTATCTACTCAATATACATCGAAAACTTTGCAAGAATTTACGTGTAAAGTACTACACTGATGGAGCAAATTACGTAAGCGTAATATATTACTCTAACTCCTCAAGAAGTCTAATGAATGACTAACAGAAGCGAAAAGATGCTTCTTCTATGTTTGAAGAGTATTTCGTAAAGGAAAATCTTTACTGTAAAACTCCTCTGAGTGGTTCAAGGCTTCAAACTATATGTCACCTCGTAAATCGTGCTTTCGAGCGTTATCACGATAGCTTGTTATCTTTCCTTAATTAGAAACATTCTTGAGATCAGAAGCCAGGAAGCAAATTTTAATAAGATTCATGAGTCTTGAACCAATCAATTGTAGTATTTTTTTTTCAAGACACGAAGATAAAGAATATCAAGAAATTTCCTAAACAAGTAACTTGACACTCTGTAAGAAAATGAATTTATTTGTTCATGAAATGTTTTTCATTCCGAAATTTAGAATACGTATCAAATTTGATGTTAGATTCCTGATACAGCTTTTAGGGACATAAATATCCATTTTATACTTAGAAATACAATATTTAATTTTTTTGTCATTTTATAATACATATTTCAATGTCAAGCGATTTAATATAGTTAAAATTACAATCAAAACTAAGTGTGAAATAAATTAGTGTCCTATCAGTTTTATGTGTAATGTCCTTTTTTAATTGTTTATAAAAATTATGAAAATGTATCCTTACTTATGAAAAATATAAATTATTATATACAAAAATCAACAAATATTTTAAAAATGATATTTAGACTTTCATTCTGAGCAGTGAGTTATTGCCGATAGGCTTTTCTCAGTCTTCAAAAGTAAGTCGAAATACCTATCTTAATTTCTATAGATAAGTATATTATGAACTATGTTTTGGAGGAAAATAGTAGTGTCTAGTTCGATAATATGATGACTCAATTTATTAGAAATACATCTATAAATAAATGTAAAAATAAATACTTCATGAATTATGTTTTTAAGCAGAAATTACAGACGTCTAGTTTAATTATATACTGGTTTAGATTGAAGACTTTATATTAAATTGATTCATTGACAGTATAATTTAAATATGTTAATATGAGATATAATACTTAAATATTTGTAATATGCATAAAAGAGTTATTCGGATTGAAAGTACGTGGAAACCTTCTGCAAAAATTTACTAAACTAAGGGTTTTCATCATGTCTCTATTATATTATAGATTTTGATGTATTTTATGTCATTATGTTACTAATGTGTATTCTCTAATATTTTAAATTGGTAAAAATTAAATATTACAAAAATGAAAACAATCCTCAAGGGTAAGCTAGATGAAATCTTTTAAAGGTGTTATCCATGATAATCTTGAGAGTAAACACTTCGCTCATTAAAAACTACGATAGTCAAAAATTAAATTACGTATGTCTAACATGTGGATATAGAGACCATTATAATAGAACTTATAGTATTGCCATTATTTGCTTATGCTTTTTATTTTAATCTCTTAAGATTTTTCTAAGCGGGTTGGCTTTTAAATTTTCTGACTACATATTTATAATTTCACTGTCATTTTCATAATATTCTAAAGTTCTCAAAAATTGAATAATTATTACACAATGTAATACCTGAAATAATAACAAAAAAATGAATAAAATAAGAAAATAACATTATAAAACTGGGCAATTTAATCAAGTAAAATTGTAAAATGTTCGTATTGGACTGGAGGCAGAAAGAGAGAAAAAGAGACAGAGAGTAATAGGCATACATCTGACGGTGATTCTGTTCGGTAAAATTTAGTAGATTCTGGTACTTATTGGCATAGTATTTTAGTACGTAGCAACACCATGAAAGCCTATGTTTCAATTCCCATATTTTTTTAAGTAAATAAGTTATCAAGAAGAGAGTGTTGCTATTATTAATTTTGTTCTAAGGTGATATTCTGCGCTCGTATAACCTATTCTTGCATAAATGAGTGATATGAAAAATAATATTTTCATTAAAAAATGCATTTTGAATACTAATTTTATTTAAGGTAGTTTTCTAAAAGAGTTAGAGTCGCGGGGCTTAGCTTATGAAAAATTATATGTTCAACTTAATTATTAACCGTTCCGAAATGAACTTGAGACTCAAAGCCGGATAGAAAACTATTCAAGAACAAACGCAATCATTATTGCGTAACACATATTTAAGAAAAAATAAATAGATGATTTTGTTTCATTTCAACTTTACTAGGGAAAAAAGTTCAAACAACATTACTCCCTACACCGAAATTAATGAATACTATCACGAAAGAGGCTTGCGCTTGCTTCCGGCCATTCCTGAGAAAGAGAAAGCGAAACCCACTGTTTCATCTTTTTTCCGCGGATTTTTCCTCTTCCTTCCCCCTCGCAGTGAAAGATTTAATAAGGAGGACATCCAGCCACAAGTAAGCGTAGATCGCCAGCGATTAAGCGATCACCGACCACTAACGGGGAGACAATGAATAACTTAATTATTACACTAATTCCTCTCTGCTCCTCCTCTGGTCGTGAGCCAAAGCGAGAGAGATCTCTGTGGGACGCGTGGGAGGACTCGGATTGAGAGAAGTTGCATCCGGAAGGTGAGAGAACGCGATGGGACCTTTTTCTTATCTGCCACTCCAGAAGGAGAACCGATTCCTAGCCAAATGGGAAAGCACCGGAGTCTGCCCCTTTTCGGATGGCGTCTGCCTATTGATCGCTGAAGGTGGCGCAATGCGCCGTGCAAACGCGGCGATGACCTTGCTCGTCCTCGAGCCCCCCTCTCTTCTCATTCGTGACCTCCATCGAATTTGACCTCGACGGAGATCCGACCTACTCCCCGGTATCCAACATCCCAATATCGGATCCGACGGCTGGGCCACCCCGATCCCAGAAAGGTAGGGAGGAAATCGCTGGACATGCTTCCTAACCCCCCTGAGAGGTGGGAGAGAGGCAGAGGTGAGTGGAACAAAGTTGGACGAACTTAGGAGGGGATGTTACACCCCCGCGCTCAACCCTTTTTGAGTGGGGACGTAAGCCTCCAATGTGGGGAAAGTGAAATTCGTTCAATTCCGAAACGTGGATAAGCGTTTTCAGGATCGATTTGACCTACAAGTTGCATCTGACTTTTTAAGGTTAAAAAGAGTTTCGTAATGATCCATTCTTTAACCATTTGGAGTATGACGACAAGCCAAAGTCATATATCTGATTGTCGATGGTATGAAATCGAATACGTTCTACAAATAAAAACATGACAGAAGATGAAGAATTAAATATCATTAAAACTTTAAATTTTCTTAGCTCCTATTAGAGGTGAACTCCTGGGTTGAATAATAAAACTAAGCATTACGAAATATTTTGAAGTCAAATCCTAAAAGAAGAACGAGAAATATGTGAAGAAAACTTAGAAAAGAATGAAGCTGAACCATAAGACTTGGGAATCTGTAAAAAAGTGACAAACCTTCATTATTAATACTTAACAATATTCAAGCACAACGCATTTTCTTTTCTTTTCTTTTTTTTTAAAAAAAAATTTACACAATAGATTTCTTAAGGTATTGAAATGTTTATTTTTTTAGAATTGGTTAAATATAAAGTTAAAAATTATTAAAGAAAAAGGGTCAAGCATAGAGATTTTTGTGCGTTGCCTTTTTTTTTTTTTTTTTTTCATAAGAATAAGAACACAATTGCAGCTGTACGTTTTTAAGAAAAAACTAAAAATAATCACACAAAAGCTAAAATGCAAAGGAAACATACATTTTTGCTATGCATTTAAACTTTAAACTATCTGTTCACTCTCAAGATATTTTTTATTTTATAATAATGAATTTTACTTTTAAAATTACCCTTAAAAATAAAATAACATTCAATAATCGAAGTTATAAAAGTCTTCAAACATCATTACATTCGTTTATATTTCGGTAGACACCGCAATGCTATTTTCTAGATTTAATTTGTCACAAAATATAATTTATCAGTCCATCTAGAAATATCTTTGAAGTACCTCCCACACCAGTAAACATTCCCAACACCTATCATCCAAATCCATCATGGCATCATCCGATTTTATCTACTCTCTCTCTTTAAAAGCTCGCTATGTAATCCTCCATATGTGGATCTGTCCATTAGCATAACTAGGTGGTAAAAAGTGTTCCTAAAGTTATCCAGCACGCTCGATTTCCTTCTTTGGAATCTTTTATCTCACAAGAATAGTAACAAAAAAGAATCATTCCATTATTCGCCATTCCCACTTTGGAATGAGAGTTTTTACGGTCCACCCTCTCTTATCTACTTCCCGGACCTTTAAATTTTTGTCGGAGGAGAAAACGCTCTTCAATGCTTCCCCTCGGAAGGTAATAAAGGAAGAGTATGAGTGTGTGGGGAGGGTGATCATCTGTCCCTGGACTTGTGTCTTTTGGGTTATGGAACCACGCACTGAAACAGAGTCGCATTTTTTCTTTTGTTCTTTAATAAAAAAGGAGGATGGTTTTCTTTTTTTTTTCTCTCTCTCTCTATTTCTTGTTGATGAAATATTCTTTTCCGGGTTGGTTTTGTTATGCTTTTGTTATTCTGTCTAACAGATACTTGATTTCGAAAAATATATTGAATGTTTCACAAGCTTTTGGAAGTTGTTCAAGGGTTTAAGAGTGAACAGATTTGAAAGAGAGTGAAATATATATTTACTTGATTAAAACATTTACAAAGATTACTTGTGAGGGTTTCTTATAAATTTTAACTAAGAAGATCTGATTGTACTACAACAATTAGTATGAAAAACAGATTTCATTTATTTATACTATTCTAGCACTAGAAAAGCTGAAATGAAAGGAATCAATCTTTACTCTTTAAATAGTTCATTTAAAAAAGATTGATAGATATATATAAGAATGCGTACTATTTTGAAAAAAATATGTTACCATGCTTCAATGCTTGTGATATTTGAAGTTTTATGTAATTGGAAACTGGAATCAAAGATAATACCAAAATAACAAGTCCTTACGTATTAATTTAAGCAACAACAAAAAAAAAACGATTGCAGAGATACACATTAAGATGTTGGTGTTTTAATTGGTTTTATTGAAAAATAAGAAATATAAAAATTCTTAATTTTTTTCTCTACAACATAAATAAATCATTCATTCTATTCCTTAATCTTCATGATATCCATTTGATTTTTAGAGGTACAACACTCATTTTTTTTAAAAAAGAATAACGTTATATTATGATTCGAAAATATTATCTTACACATACAGTTTATCATAGAAAAGAAATACGTTAAAGTTTATTGTATCATTTTCAAACAAATTACATGTTCAAATACTTACAAAACTTTATAACATTTCATTTTTTATTTATTTAAAACAAAACTTAAGATGTTATGAGATTCAAAATAATTAATTATTACTTCTGAGAATATTTTTACCACATTTTGTATAAATAACTCTTTGAAGAAAATTGCAAAAATATCTTCACTCAAACCTTGATATTTTTTAGATTTTTCACGGTTTCTATTTGTCAGCCACTATACTTTATATAATATTTTTTTTTAAAACTAAACTAAACCAAGAATAATTTAATTTACCACAGTTATGATACTGAAGTATAATTAAAGCAATAAACTCATTTATTTGTGGATATCAAAATTATTTTGTCAAAAATACTTTTGTCTTTTAAAGTTGTTCCAAAGTTACTCTGGAAATTATTTTGTTTGAAGCAAATCTTTTTTAATAAATTATTGTAAATTGTTTTTGAAAGACACATCAATTAACGAATTTTTTTTTACTTTTTTTGCTTTTTATGAAGTAAAATAATCTGATAATTTAAGCATTGAAATAACAAAACATTATGTACGTAAAATTTCTCTGTAAGTTGCTTTTCATCACACTTTCTGATTTTCCTGCTACACATTTGTGTTTTTTAACGAAAAAATTTAGAAATACTCAATTTTGTAAATATTTTGTTATTATTACTTTTTTTTACTTAAAATGAAATAAATATTTGTATACATCACGTGCCTTTTAAGCTACAATAATATACCTGATTTTTATAACTTAAAATTACATAATTTGACCACATGTTTAATATTTAGCAATAGAGCAGCATATGAAACTAGCTACTGTAATGTACATTTAAAAAATACACAAATTATTTTTGCAAATTATTTTAGGAAAAATATTATAGAAATTATTAGTATTGCTTTAAGATTAAAATATTACTAATCTCAATAGAAAAATTTAATACACTCCTATACGTATCTAAGTTATCGTATCCAATAGAGTAAAAGAAATTAACTTTTAAGTACATGATGTTTTTCCGAAAATTTTAAGTTTTTTTATTAAATGATTGTTACTATTAAAATATATTACTTAAATATTATAGTAATATGAATTTCTACATTGCACTTACTATTTTTTAATATGTAGAGCATAATTTTTTTACAATTTAGAAACAATTCAAGAGACTGTAATCATATCAACGTTTTGCTTTTAGCTTTGAATTTTTTATTAAATTAAAAATTAATTAAATATTATATTAAAATGATTAACAAACTATATCAGTAAATTTGAGGTATGTATATATATGTGTGTGTTTATTTCCTTTTTCTCTACCTCTCAGTTATCTTAAAGATATTAATATTTGTCTGCTCGAAATTTTTTACCTTAGATGGAAAAAAAAAACATTCATAATGAGCATATAAGCCCAGGATCATATACTTATTTCAGAAAATATATCTTGAACATTCAAAGCACTGCCCAATTAAAATTTTAAAAGCTAAGTTATAGTAATAATTAATTAGATAAATGCTTCTCTTTAATATAACCAGTTATTAGATTAATATTTCATTAATATTGTAAATAATTAAATTAATATGTCTTTAATTTCATATCTGACTAGATTAATATTCATTTCATTAATCTTTTCATTTAAGGGCAACACTGAGATTCTATTTGCTCTTTTTCTGTTTCGAGTTTGATGAAAGACCTAACAGAATTCATTAAACTCAGTGAAGACAATTTTATTTCCCCATTACTCAAAGCAATTTCCTTTCTTTTCATTTCCATCACACATGCATTTTTCTCATCATGTTGTCCAATTATCAGATGTCTCAGCAAAGCTTAACCGAGACCCAAAATCGTACTTTGGATTTTAGGAGATTTAGTCAAACGGCTTAATCACTAAGCTACAATAGGAATGATTACTCCTCCCATAAAGAAGAGATAACTTGATATTAATTGTTTAATTCTGATTTTGTTTTTGACTAACATCGCCTTTATACTTCTTATTTGGGATTTGCCTTTAATCAAAACACATTTGTGTTCCTCCTTTATGAGAAATTGTCGATGGTTTGGAGTCAATCCTACAGAACGGTAAGTGGAATAAAAGGCTTTAAAGAAAATGTTTTGATAATTAATTCGCAATTGTATTTCATTTGTAAAAGAAACTGCAGCTAGACTTATTATAACTGAATAAAATATGAAAGTTTGGCATCTCAGAAGAAAAATAATTATTTGCAAATCTGTGGAATATTAAATAGAGCATTTTATGTTTTCTTCCTAATTCTCACATAATTGCCTGGATCACATTTTTTTTCCATTAAAATTTAAATAAATTTGTTGAATAATATAATGAATCAGTTAGATATAACAAATGTATATTTAAGTCTCGAGTCTCATTCAAGCAAAAGAGTGTAATTACTAGATACCTCGTAACTTCATTGCTTCGACACTTGTTTCGTAATATCACTTAAGAAATTGGGGCTAAAAGTTGAGTTGTTAGGACTGATGGTGGACGCCACACCGATACTGGTGGACGTAAAACTTGTATTTGAGGTTTATACCAGCCTAAGATAGTCTTGTTGAGTAAAGAGGGCTGCGCAACCTTAAATTGGAGGACCTTGAAGACTTCCAACGGTTTAGTATAGAAGCAAGGATAAAAAAGACTCATCTCTATATTTATCCTTTAACCGTGGTAAAGAATGAAAATTATACTTTCCATTCGCTAACTTTGATATGATGTTACTTCAAAAGAAACTTCTTTGTTAATTGGGTATAAACAATTCCCTTAGAATCATTTCACAATCAGTTACTTTGAAAATCCATTAAAGAAGAGATTGCAACAATAAAGATAAACGCAACATATTTTTAACATATGTCGATATCCGAAGCCCGAAATCTCAAACCATAATGCTAAAAGATTTTCCTCTCAAACATCTGAAAGTGAAAAGAGAAAGAAAAAAGAAAACTGTGCTTTGAAAAGCTTGTTGGATGGGAAAGCTTGTAATAAGCTAAAAAAGACTCTCGTAAGAGCGAAGGATTTAAAGATAAAAAAAAATTTTAACAAAAGACGAAGCTAAAGAATCGATCGTCTTAAATCCCGAAAGGCGACAAGTACATAAGTATCTCTGAGCTTACAGAAGCCTCTAATTGGTGAAAGAATTCTTTCGTTTCATTTTTACGTAGAAAAGAATTGTTTCAATGGGGAAAAAAATATGTAAAGTTTTTAAATATATTCTAGAACTCTCAGGAGAATTTTCAAGTGTGCAAGAAAATAATCTAATATTCTTTCTAATGTCAGAAAAATCAAATGATAGATTGGGAAGCGCTTATGGAGAGAAAAAAAGGTTTGGTTTGAAACGAAAAAAAAGTTGCGTTTTTTATAAACATTTAATCATTTACGGAACAATTTCATGAAATCAACGAATGTAACTTAATAATAATAATTAATGCTTCTGCATGAACTAATTAATCAAAATACATCGTTTCTCTTTTGTGCATATTCCTAAATTTCAGATATTCTGTTCTCTAATACCAAATTAAGCAATCCCTGACATTCTAAAAGTGATGTAATTGAAACCATGGGCAAGCCTCTGAATACGAGAAATCTAACACAAATGTATCACTGTTTAAATTTTCATACCACGCTATGTGAGGATCTTATTTCTGTTTTTGTTAAATCTGAAATAATTTCCACTGTACTAGAGAAAAGACGGTTTAAATGATTGGGTATCTTCACCTTTTAAGATTACAGGAAAGAAGTAAATAATTTTATCAACATCTGCTATAATGTGTGCTATATACGGAAGTTTATTATTTAAGATTAAATTTATACATTTTTAATAAATACATTCTTGTTCTCCTATCAAAATCAAAGAATTAAAAACATTACATTTTAACATAAATTTATTAATAGGGGAATTATTTCTCAGTCAAAAGATGTTATTTTAAAAATAATAAACATCTGTTTTTGAGTTTTCAAAACCAAAATGTACTCCAATTTCCTATTAAATTTATAAATAGATGTTTACATATTCATGGTTTGTTTTCCTTGATAATCAGTTATTACTATTTCATAGAACAGCTTTTCTCCCAATAAAATAAGAAACAGCATGACTTAAAAATAAATGATGTTCACTTAACAAGTGTATCTTCTTTTTTTTGTATAAAAAAGAGGCTTTAAAATGTTTTCTTCTGTAAGCTTATTAAGGATTCTTCTAAAAGGAAACTTTTCTTCTCTACTCTTCCTGCTTTTTGAAAGTGAAAAATAAGATGATTTGTAGTTTTATGAATACAACTAAACAACAGTTAAACATACTCTAAGAATACTATAAACAAAAAAATAAATTTTTTGGTGTTTTAAAGTAATATTTTCAGAAATTTTTGGCGATTTGCTTTTTTCTTCATTTAAATAAAATTTTATTTGTGTTTTCATTCAGAAAGTATTTAATTCCGGTATTCAATTATTTCTGTAAATAAAAAAAACTACACAAAATTAAATTTTGGTGAGTTTTGAACTATTCTTTAAATTTTCTTTTTAAAATGCTTAGACGGCACAAGAAACCAGAAAAAGCTATATCTGCTCATTTTGCTAAGTTTTATATAATAGAATTAGGATCCTTAAATAAGTAAAATTAATTAGTTAGAGATTATAGTTAAATTAATATTTATTTTCAAAATCCAGATTTTACAATACAATGTTAACATAATTACTTCAAGAAAGCGCAGTACACATGGAATTAAAGCACCCTCTCTGTGAAATAACTGAAAATAAAATGAACTCGTTAATTGAATTTAAGACAAGAAAATACAAGATAATACAAGTAACTTAAAATTATCCATTACAGACCAAAAGATGATTTCGGAAAAAATAGACATTTTTTAAGAAAACTTCGATTCGCACACACAATACACTCAATTTAATTTTTCTAATACTAACAATTCGTAAATTGTTCTTTGATATTTGGAAAATAAAGGCTAAAATACTTCCCCACATAGATGACTAATTGAAAATTTATTGGCATTGTTATTTTTTTTAAATAAATAATTGTCGGTTTTAATTAATATTAGAGGTAATTTGATTAGGATAAAGCTACAGCCTAATAAGTGGATGAAAATAGGTCCAGAACTAGATTCAGTCAAAGACTGGAACATTGGTGTCTCAAAACCTAATGTGTCGGGTATACCCGTTATTTATTCTCAATGACCTTCTTTGGCTGAAAAGAGTATATCTTTTTTATCAAGCATTTTTGCGAACTAACATAATTTATTTTCTAAAACATAATTTATGTTAAATTTTGGTTGGTTATAAAAAGTTCACAATGGATGCTAAATATTTTTTAATATATTGATTGTTGATCAATAATCATCTATTGATTCAATACATTCATTTATATTCCAATAAAGCTCCAAAAATAGCAAATATGGAGTAAAAAAAAAGGTAGATTTTTAAGAAAAATTCACATAGCCTGAAAATGAGCTCTTTACTTCATTAAAAATACCGAACTGAATGATTGCATTCATTAACATTTAATTCCTCGTTCCAACAGAAAAAGAATGGTCAAATTTCAGAACTAAAAACAATGTTACTGATATAATGCCTCTCATCACTAAAGATAAACTCAAGAAAATATGACTGATGATGCAAGATAAGGTTCCAATAATTTTAATTAGTATTGGGTAGAATTGGGGAAAAGGTAATAAAAATTCAAGTGTCTATCTGCTAATTTTGACATAATTCTTGAGCTGCATTTCGAAGCTCAAAAAAAAAAAGTCTCAGATCATACAAATGAAACAAAATAAACGCATTGATGTTTTTTTTCTCGTATTCGTTAAATATTTATTTTAAATTGTAACGATTAAAATGCATTCAATAAGTTTTCTGTTAACAAACACCATGTTTATAGCTGAATTATAAATGCATTTGGTGGAATAAAAATTATTTCATTATAATAAAAAGATCAAATCATCTTGTTTTCAATAATTCTTTTGAAAACATCTTTTCCTAAATAAATAACACTAGTTTCATCAACAAGTTTTCAATATCACAAAAATCTTCGTTTAATGCAAGTTTATTCCAGCAATATAAATATTTTTCAAGCTTAAATGTAAATTGGTGTTTACATTTAATCTCAAATTAAAAATTACAATGGCAATAAAAGAGACAATATGTTTATTGACTGAAATTTGTTTACAAATTCAGTAGCAAATCTTCAATAAATGTTTTATTAATTCTATTTTCTTTAGTTGTGAATTTCTTTCTCAGTAATTAATATTGATATAATTAGGAAATGTAAATTGTGTATATTAATTTGATCTATGTAGGGAATTAAAGATTGTCTCACAATTATAAGGTATAAAACAGTTCGAATTACGTAAGCCCTTCAATAATACATTAAAAATTAAAACAAATTTATTCTGTTGTTAATAGAAGAAAAACAAACATTCCAATGTAACATTAATAAAAAAATCAACAAACAAAGCATTGCTATTTTTCTTTTATTCTTTTCATCTTGCTTAAAATGAGAAATCATTATTATTTAAAATCTCCAATAATGTTTATATGAAAGAATAAAATAAATTCAAAGAGTGTTAATTTAAAAAATAAACATATCATTTGCTTCATTTGTTTGTTGTTTGCTTGGAAATTGAAAAAAAAATGTATATTTTACTGTTTCTAAAATAAATTTTACAATAATTTCCAAAATATTACTCAGATTTTTTTTTATTTCTCCCTCTTAATAAAAGGAAGATAATATACTATTTCATATGTCTAGTTCTATTCAGATTTAATAAATTGAATCACTTTATAGATCATGCTATTACATTATGGGGGAAAATAGAGAAAAGCTATTCTTAAAACGATTTATGATTGTCGAAGTTCTATAAATGTCGTAATTTGCAATTATTAGAATGCCATACATTTAAATTTCTTAATGTATTTATACTTATTTTTTAATGAAAAATATGTTTCAATTTTTCATAATTGGATCTCTGATATTGACAAATAGGAGCAAGCAGTTGGTTGATTTCTTCTTTTTGAGTATTATTGTTGAATGTTGTTCAGATTACAACTCTAAATCAATATTTTTATTCGAAAGTTTAACCCACTGACTGCTCATTTCGCGCTTTCTTCGGGCATGTAAAATATAATTTTTACTTCTAAAATGGATACTTGGAAAAAAAATTATGCTAAATCTTTAAACTTCCAAATGTATGTAAGTTTCAAATATGTAAAAGATAAGCCTTTTATGAAGGGAGTTCATTACAAAAATTGAGTAGTCAGAGGGTTAATAACCATTCACAGACTTAAAACACTGCTAATCGTAGTTTAGTTTACAAAATGAAACAAATGGTGAAGTATTTACAGTATAAATGTAACTTTCTTTCTTTTCAAAACTTCTTTTAAAGAATATTTCTACTTAAATACTAAGCGCTTCTAAATTCTTACAGAACAATGATTATTTTATTAACGTCACGCTGAGACGCAACACGAAGGCTATTGCAACGAACCTTGTAATTTTGAGCCTCAGTCAAATAATGAGGACGATAGGTTAGCTGGCATCTCCCTCTACAAACTTCCCCACCGCGCTTATGGGAGTACTTGGGACCTTGACAGGTTTAACGTGCATCAACCCCGCTGCACGGCTGGTCTTTAGTGGCCTCAGGACTTGAACCCACGACTCATTAAAAACAACGGTGGACTCGAGTTCGCGACAATGACAACTAAGTTGCCGCGACTACAAAATTTAAATACTAAGCGCTAACAGCAAAAATGCTGTTTTCACTAAATTTCTGTTTCCTATATTTTAGAATTTTAAAAAAAATTGTTTCAAACTTTAAAAATATTTAGCTGGCCAAAACGTTTCCTTGTCCTTGTGGAATATGGTATATTTTTGTTAAAGGGTAAGTCTTTTTGTCCAAAAAACCCTTTTAAATTTTGAGGTGTTTTATACTGATTCAGGTTTGACTTACGTTGTATTACTCAATTTGTGTAGGATGCAAAAGATAGCTTGGAGTAAAGAAGTAGATTCTCTCAGAAGTTCTATAGGAAAGTAAATTTATCTTCCTATAGGACTTCAGATAGAAATTAGTCCACATTGTTATCGTATGCGAATAACAATAGAAAAATTCAAAATTCGATTGGGTTAGTAAGAGACATGATCTCTTTTATTTATGCTAATGAATAAAATCAATGGAGGAAGCCTGTAGTCTTCTTCTATTCAGTGTTTCTTCGTTTCTTATGCCCTTGGCATTTAGACCAAGGTTCGTTGAAATGAATTAATAATTACGTCTAACTACATAAAAAGTTTCTTTTTATTTATGCCTCATATGTCCTTGCTCATTCGATTATTAAAAAAAACTTCAGTTATGATTATAAAACTAAGTAGACTGGAAGCGAAATTATGAAACGAATGAATGTTTTTGTTAAAGTGAGTGAGTTTAAATATTCATAGAGATTTTCAAATTAACTATATTGAAATATTCTTCAGGGAGGCTTATGTCCTTGTGGAATATTGGTATATTTTTGTTAAAGGGTAAGTCTTTTTGTCCAAAAAACCCTTTTAATTTTAATTTTGCATAAAATTATCAGAAAGTTTTATCTTTATTTTTCCTATGAAATCAATCCCATTTCATTGCACAATTATCTCCTTGTATGTTATACGGATAATTGATAAAAAAAATGATTCATTAATGTTATTTACAATATAATTGGTTTAATCGTTATATTTTTAAACTCTTTTCAATGTTAGTTCCTTCATTAGCTTTTAATTAGATAGCATAAAACTTGTTAAAGTCTACATGTCCTCTTACTGCATGATTTTTACCATAAATTATTTATGTAAGTTCACTGTAAGTCCAAATAACAACAACAAAATATTTCCCCTGAAGTAAACATTGAAAGTTTGTCACATCAGTACAACTCAAAGTTTTAACCAAGGAAATATCATCCTTTGATTAAGTTAGTATCTTCAAAGTTATTGCAGGAGGATACATCAGTTTTTGGAATCGAAATATGCTAATGGGGACATCTCAGCATTAGTTTCACGTGTATTTCTTCTTAAAAGCATCTTTTTTGTAATCATTTGGGTTTTATATTTTATAATTAACCATTTTTCATATTAGTTAACAAAGATATAAAATCCAGGAAGTATGTGAATAGTAAAAACGGTAGAATACTACATTGCTATCATAAAAAAAATAATGTTATTAATTAAAAAAACATAAATAGTGCTATAAAAATAAAATGCTAGGTTTTAAATGTATTACTACATATGAATACATTTACAGATGGGAGAAAACCCTTTTGAACTCTCGCAACTTTCCTATCTGATATTTCTATAATTTTGATACATGGTCCCCATGATCGTGGAGCAGCTGGATTTAATTTGCGATGGTTACTCTCAAGCTATTTGAATAAACATTTAAAAGACCCAAAGAGAGTAATTACACACTTAACGCTCAAGAATGCCACCGGCTTATTTGGAAAGTAAGGGTACTTTCTTTCTCTTTGTGGACACCCTGTATCCCTCGTGGTGAAGCATTTAAATGAAGTTCTTGCCAAGATTGGTACAGACGCTTGCAACCTTTCATAGAACTCTCATCAGACACATTTCACTCTCGCAACACTTACAACCACATACTCGCAATCACCACAAAATGTAGTGTTACTCACTAACTGGGATCTGTGTCAGGGCACAGATCCCAGTATCAAATCTTTTCAGGTATGTCAATTTCAGTTTTGCAACCATTAACTTCAATCGATTTATTTTAATAAATGAATTCATTAAATGATGATCCTTTCATCAAGTGATTTGATATTTTTTTCTCTCCTTCTATATAATTTTCTCATCTTGATCGGAGCTTCTTCTCTTACATTCGTTGTCGTTAATCTCTAAATTCATAGTTTTAAGAAATTAATTAAATCAGATGGAAAAGTTCTGCATCAATCTGTATAACTTAAATAATAATGTGCCCAATAAAGATGGTCTTATTTAAAATAACATAAATCTCACCAAAATTATTTCAAAGGGTCAGTTTCTGGTAATCTAATTAATCATATTCACATACAATACTTAGAATAAATGTTATTATAGCTGAAAATTGATTTTAAATTGAAGCATTACTACTTGAGTAACCTTTTTGAATTACAATAGTTATGTCAATAATCTTGTTGACGCATGTGCGTGCCTCCGACCGGTCTCTGTAAAAACTAAGCACAAACTGAACGACTTTCAGCAACAACGGTCAAGCGTAACTACTGACACTCTGACATCCACAATAGCTTTACCTATAATGGAATCATCAGTTTTTATTGTTAAGTTTTAATAAAAAAAATTTAGTCCAAAAAGGACTTGATCCGTTGTGTTAATTATTCTAATTTCACTAACGAACATTTCTGGTCTGAATCTAATGCATGCAGTTTCTACGAATGGATATGCTCAGTTGTAAAAATATTAATATATGTCCCAGAAATCCATGCTTTTAAAACAATATTTGAATTTTTTAAAATTGCTCGAAGGAGGGGAAGAAATTCCTATTCAACAGGTATCAAAAATAGTAACACATTTAACATCATTAAAAAGAGAGTTAGCATTTTTTTTCAAATTGTCGTTGCGTAAACTCTTTGTCTGAAGAAGAGTAAAGAGATTCCTGTTAGTACATTCTTAAAAGTATCCAAAAGTTGGCATAATACCAATGCATTAAGAAACAAATAAAAAAATCTAGAGAGTAATGTTTTACTAGGAAACGACTTTCTTTGTTTATTTTGACTTGTTTAAATACCCCTAATGCTATTTTACTTATGTATATCGTCTTTGTCAGAAACTTCATACATAACATAAAGTAAAATTACTTTTATCACTAAAATTTATTCTTAAAGATTATTGTAGATAGAAAATGAAGCTATTATTTTAACGAGACCGTAATATTTATATGTGTAATACAATTAAAAATCTTCCAATAAAAATTAAATATATATATATTGCCAAAGCAAATCTTGGAAAATTTGAAAGAGAAAAACCAGATTGTTTACAGTCTCTGTTTAACAGATTTCAGTTCTCTTTCTATTGAGTCGAATTACCGTTTCAAGTTCTCAATGGCTCTTAAAAGCGAAAACTATCATCAAAAATTGAATGAGAAAAAGATCTAACGTGTTTAAAAAACTGAGGAAAAGTTTTATCTGTGGGGAGAAAGCCAACAATTGACTTTCTATTTTCTTTCCTTGAAATTGCATCCGAGATAATTTTGCAGTATTCGCCTCAAATCTCGTTAGAAGAAATTGATTGAAAATACCATTCGCCTGCATCTAGACGAATAAAATGAGTAAGAAGAATGAAAAGAAAGAATATCCTGAATCTCTCAAGAGGTTTTTTGATAACAATAGATACTCTGTATCTCTTTAACGATAGCTTAAAGATCCTTTGAATAGTTTCTTATACAATAAAGCTTTGTATAAAGAATTGAAATCATGAAAAATAATTGAAGATGGCAAAATGTGCCTTACTTCTGAAAATCATATTTATTCTAATCTTACAATGCAATCGTTTTACATATTATTAACAAGGCAGTACTTCCTAATGGTATACGACTGATTTTTCTCATTGGTCGGTTCTTTGTTATTCATTAATGAGGTTCACTGAAAAAAATTAAACAACGATTTTCAATATGCTCTTAGAATTGAAACTCTTACAATTATTTGTGAAATAAAATGTTTCTTCGTTAAGGGCACACTATTTCTTTTCGAAAAGCTAACCAAAAAGCGTCATCAAAAGAATTAAAAATTGTTATGAATACATCTTTAATAAGAATTTGAGGGTAAATAAAAACCATATTTTATAATCTAAAGAAAAGAGAAGGTAATATATTACACAAACCAAATGGAGTATTTTTAAGTATCTAGAAACGAGTATTTGTTATGACACATTTATAGAATATAAAGAAGAAGTTTTAAAAAAAATGACAAAATTCAACTGGTTAAAAAAGTTACGAGATCATGCTTAATTTTTAAGAAATATTTATAAATAAGTTCTATATATTATAAAATATGTAAAACATTTATAAATATATAAAAGAAGTCTAAACAAAATGAAGCTTACCAGTTATGGGAGCTTAACTAATTTTTTCAAAATTAATTATAGTTCAAAATTGATACTAAATTTATACCAATCTCAAAAATTACTTTTAAAGCAATCTCATTTTGTTCATTTATACATAAATCATTCGTTTTTTGAGCACTGTATATGCTTAGTGTTTTTTGTAAAGAAATGCTAAATCTCTCATAAATGAATTTTTTTTTCTATCATTTAATGTCTCTTAATATTTTTTAACTATTTGCGAAAGCATTGTGATCAATTCGTTTTCAAAAACTTTTCTAAGTGGAAACTGAAAGTCAAATACAAGTATTCTCTGAAAAAAATGTGCATAGGGATTAAAATTTTCGTTGCGAAAAAAAATCCTTTATGGATACAATCTCTTGTTCCTAATGTCGTAATTGGTTAAAATATAACTAATTCCATCTTTGATAATAATTATGGTAAAAAGAAAAAGAAATTTCCCCTTTGAGGATATCTAATCTGAGAAATATTTGAAAGCATTTTCATATTTTTTTTTTAGATAAATAAGCACAATAATTGTTTTTTTAAAAAAAGTATTGTAACAGTTTTTCTGTTTTGGGATGTAATACCGTCATTTTTCATCAAATAAATATTAATAACAGTTGTTTTAAAATTTTATTTGTTTTTCTGTATATTTGGGAATAAGATTCACATGTAGAGAGTTTATATCTCAGAAATTATATGAAACTCTTATATTGTTTTCTTTCTTATTATAATACATATTTACTTCTATACTCCCACTGTTCGGCTAGTATTTGTCGTCCTATAAGTTAATGAATTGCTTCAGAATAGGATTTAAATCTAATACAGGAGGAATTAGCACGATTTCGAATCAGAAACTAAATGAATTGCTAGAAGTCTGCATTACTTATATTTCTAGAAAAAACCATAAATTCAAAAGATATAAATTACTTCATTTTTACATGTAAAGAACTATGAAATCTAGAAAAAATATTTATTTTAAATCATGACGTTTAAGAATACAAAATTAAATTAAAAACAAACACTAATATCTATTTTTTTTTCAATTATGATTTAATATTCATATATATGAGATAAGATGTGCTCTCTACTGCATTTTACAAGGTCTAAGAGACGATTTTTATCGTGCTAACGATCAAATTTTGTTTGAATTATGCTGAAACTGGAGCAAACAGACATTTTGAAATTATGAAGACATATTAAATGCCTTTTAATTCACTACGGCAGATTTTTTAATTATTTGCGCGTTAACGCTTTTAATGTTAATTATAGAGCAGAAAATGCTGGGTTTATTATTGATAATGAATAAAACAGGCCGTGTTTAATAACGATGTGAACTGCAAAAAGTCATTATAGAAGAGATTTTATTTTTAATTCGCATTATTCATTAACATAAAACACAACGCCGAATGCTTGTGAAATTGTATTCTTAATTAAGAAGTACACCTGAAAAGAAACAGAAAAGTTTTTAATTGCCACCACATTTCTAATTCCAGAATATGAAACGCGTTAAGCTAATAAATTAAAGAACCTTAAAATTATGTAAATTTTATGATTAAATATAATTAATTACCTCGCAAGAGTAATGTATCATTATTTTTTGTGTGTGTAAAAATCAGTAAAGAAGGATTTTTGCAGTGCGTTTCAACAAAGAAAAAGTAATATCTTAACATTCAAGGAAGTAATTCACTCCCCTCATTTAATTAATTGTTTTACTTTCATTTCTTCCGTAAGTTAAAAAGTGTTTATGATGAAGAAATGTCATATGGGAAAAAAGGAGCAATATTTTAAACATTGCAATAAGGCTGCATTTATTAACCGTACAGTAGTAATATAAGTCGCTAGATCTAATCTTGAATTGACTTTAAACATCAATTATGTGAATTTTATGAATAAAAATAATTAATTACCCAGAAAGATTAATGTACAATGATTTTTTTTTCAAATAAAAGCCAGTGAATAATAATATATGCAGTACTTTTCAAAAAAGTAAAAGTAATATTTCAGCATTCAAGGAAGTCATTCATTCTTTTAATTAATTATTTTACTTTCTTTTGTTTCCATCAGTTAAAAAGTTTTCATAGTAAAGAAATTTAAATAAGCAATAGTTTTGCATAGCACTAAGGTTGAATTTATTTACAAAATGGTAGCAGTATGAGTCGTAAAATCTAAACTTGAGCTAACTTTAAAGGAATTCTTATGTATAATCAATTTCGTGGTTTATATTTGTTACTTGCAAGAAATCCTGCCCAATTAATCATTCAAGACACGTATTTCTTTATTGCATCTTTTATTGCCTAAAGATATCCCGATCTTGGGCCTAAATTATAAACAGTAACCTTCCACGTCACCTTTTACTTCCGTTTATGTTCCCATGTGCTCTTTTCTAGATATAAGGATGCCGCTTTTATGACTAGCCATATGCTTTCCTAGTACGCGAAGAGAGATAGTACGTCATGCTGTTAGCTTTCCAGAAAGAAAAGCAGAAAAGGTAATTTTCTACTAGGGGAGGATCTAAATTCTGCCAGGTTCTCTCCATAGCAATATTGTATTCTGATGTTGGCAAAATAGCATCGACCTATTTTAAGATTTTGCTTAAGATTTATTTATTTGAACTTATATTTAAAAATGATTCAAAATCTGTGTTGATTTACAATACATTTTACTTGGGTAACAAAATTGTTACATACGAAGTTACATACAAAGTCAAATCGGAACATAATGAACGTATGAATCTTTCTTCATTTGGTAATTTCACTTTGTGAAGATACGTTATGTGAATCTGATTTACAAAAAAAATTAGATTGTGATGCCAAACGATTCCTAAAAGTATTTTAATTTCGTAGCTAGAAACGAAATATATTAAAATATTCGTTCGCCTATGTACTCGTAAAATTATAAAAAACTGTTAAAGGTGGTTAGTGAAAATTTTTCAGTTTAATTTTTTTCCTCGTTTTTAATGCTTTCAACATAAAAATATTTTATGAGAAAAAATAAAATGAGATTTTAACAGGCTAAAAAAGCCTCCTAAATGAATTAAAAAGTATTTATAAGTCAGAGAATTCTTGTAAAATATTATGACGTTTTTTTTTTTTTTATAAAAATGAAGTTATGGTAGTGGCTCTATAGCGTTTTGCCTTGAACTAACGCTTTAGGACCTTAAATGATGTGGTTTGAATTGAAATATTTCCCAAAGGAGGAGACGTGACTTATTTAGATTATATTATAATTAATGAAGTGTGGGGAGTGTAGTGAATAGATATGATGAATTGCATTTATAAGCAGCTAAGAATTTAATATGAGGTTAATTGGCTGGTGGTAGAAATAATAAAGTTATTATCAATGTGAAACATCTGCATTAAGCCTTTAGAAGTGAACATAGAACGAATCTTCAAAGGGTCAGTGAATCAGACCGGCATCTATAAATCTACTCAGGATTCAAAACCTATTGTTTCAAATGAGATAAGAAATAAATTATTAAATTTAACATTAGATTGTCATGTTCATAAAGTATTTCCACTGATTCAGTAGACTAGAGATTGAACTTTGATTATTCATAAATTTGAAAAAAAAAAAAAAAAATTGTTACTATCATTACATGACTCTTTTTCACTGGAAAATTCATTAGTGACCATTTAAATAGTTAGCAATGGATAATAAAGCAAATAATAAAGTGGTTTTACAAAGTTAAACTAGGAAAATAAAATTCTGAGTTTCGAAAAATTGAATAAACATTTAAAGGAATTATATTAAAACCTCATAATGATGAGAATGAAATTATTTGAACTCAAAAATTTTCTTGTCTATCTAAAAATTATAAAAATATTTCGACAATGCAATTTAGCATATATAGAATTCATACCAGTTAAATTTTTTCCACAAAATGTGATAAATTAATAAGATTCTATATATAATTTTCAGCGTTGGACTAATCGTTTCTCTTTACTAACCTTGCGATCTTTTTGTTATTTCAATCGCATGAAATTACTACTCCTTTCCAACCAAATTAAACGCGATAATACAGATTAGATGAAGATAAGAAAAATGTATTGAATTGAATTAGGGTTAGTGCAAAATGAAACTAAAAGGAATTAGAAAGGAGACAGATGATAACGAGAAGCAAACAGATGTTTGTAAGTTAATTAGAGTAAATTATTGTAATCAATTGTTCGTAGTAAAATTGGTTAGCATTGACTCCTGGTTAGAATAATAGAGTAAAGATGTGTTTCACTCGGTGTGAGTGTGTTGGTAAGCTAAGATTTTATTTTTTAATTATAAGATAGGATGATTCAGGCGAGTTAAGAGAGATTCAAAAGGGGGTTACCTCACATGTCCTGTGAAGAAAGTTAATAAACTGTCCTGTATTGACTTTATTGACTATTTAATTGAACTGTATAATGTCTGTTGAGTTAAATAATGAAGAAGCTCCGCTACAAATTTATAACTATGCGATTAGATGATGTTATAAAATTCAAATCGATATTCCAGCTTGTGAGTTATCAAAATGTTTATTGAATAATTTAATGTATTTTGTGTGATAAAATGAAGATATAAACAGGATATTCAATTATCAGACTGAAAAAAAAGTATAGAATAAGTTTAAAAATTATTCTAAGATTCCAGAAATTAAAATATAGCCGCGCGGAGAATTAAGTTATAAAAAAGCTACAGAAATCTTGTCTTTTGAATCAATTGGGAGTACCAACAAACACTCTTAGAGGATTTTTTCAGTTGCTGTACTCATTTCTTTTAAAAAAAAGTTTGTTTAAGCAACAGCCTTTGTCTGAAGATCAACAAAGAAAAAGAATAAAAATGTTAACAGGGAAGTGCTGAAAAAAAAAACTTCAAGAGCATCACCGTTTACATGCCCGCAGGAACAAATAATATAAGTATATAAAAAATCCTAATTCGAGACGCGCTAGCGAGAAAATATATTTTTTTCCAAACACGTTTATTTTTAGTAAAAGAGCAGCTATGTTTGCCTTTTTTCAAGATTGTCGCAAAGATGACTATGTTTAAAGATAGTGAAGACATACATGGTGCTTACTATCCTTGCCACGCTTCTTCAAATACTTCTTTACACAACTAAAAAAAATTTTTTGGATCTTCATCCTAGAATTCTCTATTCAGTTCTTAAATTTTTACTCCGAAAAGAAAAAAAGTTTTGGGATGTTTTACTACTTAGTACGTGCAGATCTCTCTGAAAACTTATTTATTGCTTAAGATAAAATTTCCTAGCTCTTCTCTCAAAATACATAATACACAAAGTTATCAAAAGTTGTTTGTATTTCTGACACTGCTAAAATCATAGATTCTGCAGGCAAATACTTATTGGAGTTGGTATTATTTGCTTTATTTGTAGTCAATTTTTCCTGGTGAGACTGGTTGAATGTATTATAGATTACAGAGAATTGGAATTAAACAATAATACTATCGCAAGTTTTTCCCCAAACATACAAGTAATATATTAAAATTATGTCAGAATGGGATGTAAAAATTAATAAGCCACATAAATTCTTCGTTCGTAATATTTCTGTGCATAGGTAAATACTCACAGAAAACTTAAGAACAAAGCGCAAAGCTTTAATATGAATTACTTTACTGAAACGATTAATAGCTGGAATTAGTCAAATTTGTTTTTTCAAATAAGCATATCAGATAAATGTTTGTTTTTATAATTGTTTCTGTTCTTTTTCCATGTTTTTAATCATTTTTAAATTCGACGAAAAATACTCTTGTGTGAAACTTTCGAAATGAAGGAAAGTTTTGACAATATTAAATAAAATAACAGAGCATTTAAAACATAAATAAATTATAAGAATTAAGTTAATGTTTTATATTAAATTGTTTAATTTACAGTAGGAGTAATTTGCTTTTAGATTTATTCAGAAAGATGATTTTACATAAAATAAATGAAAGATTGTTTAATTTTTTTATATTTTCTTCCCCATGCTCTTACCAACCAAGCTGAAAAGACGTCTTATCTAGCTGGTTAAGTAAAGCATTTTAACTTCTGACATTGTTGATGACGAGAGTCGCTGCACACGCATTAAAAACATACCGTACATCAATATGATTAGCATATACTAACATTTTTAAATATTTCATTAATATTGTTTGAATATTTTAAATTCTTTTTCAGACACAAATTTATTATATATATATATATATATATATATATATATATATATATATATATAT